>JADWOT020000958.1:0-31277 GCA_036345935.2 Taenia hydatigena
TATTCGCTCAAAATCCGAATTGGCAGCATAGAATCATTCTGTGTTAACCTATAACCATCAACCTTGATATGCTTTTATATAGCCTAGCATCGAAGAATGGAAATTAAAAAGATTTTAAGCAAAAATAGTAGCAGGCATCTGTTTGCAGATTGCCCCTTGATAAACATATCCCGAGCCTTGTCCGCCGTGGCACTTATTACGACATTTCAACCGTTTAACCCACTTGAGTTGTTGGCGTTTCCAGGGTGTGGGTGGCCACACAATCCAAGCGATTTCTCGAAACCCGTCTAAAATCTGGCCTTTCCTCTTATCAACACTTACCAGAAATTACCTTCCTTCTTGGAATATTATTACCAGCTCATTTTTGGTGAGCTTAGAAAAAACAAAGTGCAATTATATAGAGGGAGAACATGGAAATTCTTACGCGTACACTCCTGCGGAGCATGCACTGTTAATTACATGTGTAATTCCGATTTATAATAGAAATGAGGCAATCATTTTGCTTAGGTCTTTTCATTTACACTTAGCCCTCGTTATTTTAATTCCTCAGTTTCATTATTCGGTAGTAAATTTAAAACAGTCCCTAAACAATTTGAAAATTTCTAAAAGGGAAAGATAAATGAACGTCATTCAAATTACTCATTAAGGCTCATTCACACGCCTTGATCTTACCGCGACGTGCTTTTGATGGCAGCTGAAATCTTAAGTAAGCATACTTGTCCTCATATGGCATCAAGAACCAAGAGTTGTAGTCGCGTAGTGACAATGATTTGATGCAGGCAAAATAATAGGATAGTTGAGTTTAATATGCCATAAATTAGGCGGAAGGGAATAAGCCAAATTCAGGGTGATTCTTGCCATCGGTCTTAACCGCAAAGCCACTGGCCTAAAATGAAATCACTCGATCTGGAAATCTAGAGCTAAACAATGCTGTACCTTTGCTGTATTTGCCTTATTGAAGAGTTCCAAGGCCTGACAACTGGACAGAGGACCAATACGCATTTGGTTACTGTGGTGGGAATTGTTACTGTGAGTGCGTGACCCCGTGAGGTACTGATCAGACAAGGCAACAGACAGATTAGTTGCTCCAAGACAGATGACTGAGAATGGTGCGCAGAGCAGAAACCCCCCAAAAAGACGATTCTGATGCTATGTAATAATGTGAGTACATGTATGCTTGAGTATAAACCCATTCTAAGTTAACTGATATAAATCACGCTAAGGATATTTCGGACAATGCAGCCCTGGCCTTATCACATGGAAGTGTTTTTATATCTTGGTTTGATGTTATTTAAATTTGCTGGGAGACAGGGACCCCATTGGAAGTAAAAGAAGACTTAGTGGCACGGAATGAGCAGACAAGATTATGTATAACTTAGGTGATCACGTCCCGTATGGAAGGTTTTACGAGAACCCCAAGAATATTGGCGGTCGAATGGTAATGAGGAAACTAGCATTGACAGCGACCACCTCCATAGTTTTGCTTTATCGTCGCTTCTACAGGATTTGAATGATTAAAGCAAATAATGTGCAGCAAGTCGTGCAACCTCAGCCGATGTATACCTTTCTCACTTATTGCTAATTACAAGACTGTTCTCGCCTTCACTTAGGATGGAAAATAGGTAAATAAGGAGACACTTGGTTGGCGAATGCGCATTGACAATCGACATCATTCAGCACCCGTTTCGTCAAGGCAAAATTAGCACCTCTTAGCATCCCTGACATTATTTGTGGAAATGACAATGAAGTTTCTTTAAAGACTGTAAACAATAAAAATGACGTTTTTTTAGGTTTTAAAATGGTTGAGGCGGCGATGGTAATGGAGACCAGACCTATCCATGCGCATACAAACCACGAAGTGCTACTGCATAATGCGCTGATTATTTCAATTTTCGCATTTATGCTACCCAATCGTATTCATTTGTAAATGCTTCGTAAACGAAATAAATGTGGCTAGAAGGAAGGTACGCAAATTCACTGACTGTCTTAATTTCGTTATCGATTTACATTTGGTGTTGACCGCGTGGTTGCTCGGCAAATTGTGGTGGTCACAACATGGAGTAAAGCATTGCTGTCCTATTACCACCGAAAAGACTGAAAGAGTTCAGTAAAATCAGCAAATGAAAGACGGAATGATAAATCGCAAAACAATCACCACCGAACTGAGCACATACTCTAGCGGGTTAAATCTCGTCTTCTCTTTTGCATATAACGCCTAGTTGAGGCAATAGAACACGCGCACTCAAAGATCATGGTAGAAAGGATAGATGAGCTCGACATGCTCCACCTCAACTAGTCCCACCCACAAATTTGTGTACACACAACAAACATGATAGTACTGATAGGGTAGCTGCAGTTCTAACACCACATCCTTCATAATGGCCAAATATTCAATAATAATCGCGTGATCACACTTTCTGCCGGACAATCAACCACCGAAATCGCTACCTGTCAAAAAGCAATTAATGCATTCATTTGGCAACGTGTGCACATGGCGACCACAGCCACTTTCCACAACCCGACAATGCGCTTATCACTATCACCTCGTGTGCATCGAAGAACAAATAGCTACCCGATCCCTTTTCAAGCAACTGCATGGAGGCTTAACAACAATTTTACCATCTCAGAGTCCTTAAAACCAGAAAATTGCAGTCAAATACAGATATCACAGAATCCAAAATATTGAAATATCTTATTTCTCCGAAATAGATCAACTTCAGCAATCAACAATCTTTTGCATAGCATCGAGCTTAACAGTTTTCGTCCACAGAGCCAAACAGCAGGACCCAAAAATGCACGCAAATCAACATCAGTGGCGTCTAACCTGATTGCAAAATGAGCGATACCACTTAATCCACAAAACAATACTAATACAGATCTATAAACAGTACTCGAAATACCAATCCCTTTAAGAACTGTAGGACGAATCACCGTGGACCATAACTTATGACATTTCATGGGGCTATACAAAAGTGCTAACAGCTAGCAACACTTGTAACCTTGAATAGGGACCAATCTGGTGCCATTCACCCACTCACCTTGCTTTTGAGGACGAGTGACGCACCTCAACTATTGCTATTGCGTTGTCCTTAGGTGGCATGTGCCATAAGTGCAATCCCGATTCCTTACTGACATTTTCGGCTTAGGCGGAGCGAAGCACGAAAGAGAGGGTTTAAGTGGTTAAGAAGATGATGCGGACAACAAAAATGTGCGTTTGGATACCCAGGCAAGTCGTTGTGATGCCAAAAACATTTAGTTGATTTAGTTAATCACATGATCATTTATGACCATGAAATTATGCGATACAATAAGGAAGGTCAGTGCACGCATTGTTCTACTGTAGTTGTGGGGGTACTTGAAATCACCATCACTATTCACTGGATCGGTTCACTCTACCTTTGGCAAGGAGGCAGTTTGGTTTTGTTGTCAGCGATTGCGCGCAAGTCTTGGAAAAAAGGTTAAAGTGGGTGGTAATAATGCAATAAATAAAAATACGTAAGGTTTCTCTGTCTGCAAATTTTAGGTCCGCCCTGGGCCGAAGGTAATATCCAACCCAATGTAACGACAGCAAACAACCGCTTAATTCAAAGCCAACGTTATCGCACCCAATACAACATGAAGGCAAAAACAATTTACGAACTTTGATTAATATGGCAGAAAAGAAGCCGAACAATGAATGCAGAGAAGTAAAAATCGCAAAGCAACACAAACAAATGTGGATTCAAACCCCCTTCTGGCATAGGTAGACGCCACTTATTGGTACTCTTAAGCTATCCTCGCAGGTCTACTGGCCCACTGGCATCACGCGCGTGCGTGATTTCATTTTGTGATGGTGATTTTTGGCTACCGGTTGCAGTGACGGCGAAGAAACACAGATGAAGCGGTAGGTGGGCAGCAACGAAAGGAGATGAACGGGTGGGTCAGCTAATAAATGGGCCACTTGTCGAAAAATAGTGAGTGGATGGGTAGGGAAGAATGATGGTTGTGCAAATGCAGGCAAGCCAAAGTATTTATTGAGGAAGAACGTGTGTTTGATGTGAGAAGTGATGGCGTCGGCGGAAAAAAAGGAATGTAGAGGAGTAGTTCGGCTAGAGTAGAGATGGATGACGAAGAGTGAATGGTTGGCAGTGGATTAAAAGGGAGTAAATGGGTTGCATCAAACGACGTAGTGCTGCCCTGCGCTGCGAAGTGGTGACTGGCTGATTGACTAAGTGGTTGGGTGGGTGGGTGGGTGGGTGGAAGACTTGGGTAGGAAAAGGGAACGTGAGGTCGGCCTGGCAGCCTATGAGTACGATACTCGCTTAGATTGTAAATGGTCTCGACCAGCCCTGCGTGTGCTTAACATGTCTGGTGCTAGATATCACTCTATAGCCGCTGAACTGGCTAGTGATGATGGGGCGTAGGTGAGTTATTGCATGTAACACAGCAATGTGTCTTGCCTTTCATCTCTTATATCCACCAATATTTGGGGATGCGCGTGCTTGTGATATAATTGTGTGTGCTCGTGCTTAATGGAGGCGCAATATTTCATTCCCTAATAGCAGATAGGAGTGTTGAGGTGGATAAGGTGGGAGTGCAGCTGTAGCGGTAATAGCGGTGGCGATGAAGGATGTGATTGACAGAGCTGCAGATGGAGCAGGTGTGGGAAGCAGTGTGCTGTAGTATGGATTATTTTGAGTAGACCGGAAGAGGTTAGTGCTGGATGTTTGGTTGGCTCAGTAGTCTCGATCTTGGTAGCGTGGGTTCAAGTTCCGCGTCGGCCAATGTGTAACAGATTGAATGCTTTCATTAAGATGGTGTAGCTCCGATCGCGGTTGTTCTTACTGATCTACCTTGTCTCTGCCACTGGCACATGATAGCGCATTCATCAGTGCTGTTGTTTATTGTTCCACCTTGCAATCATCGCCAAACAGGTGGGCGTAGCATGATAGCAGGTGCACAACACCGTCGGGTAGGACTTCCAAGGAGCCGACATTTGACAACATTTATAATGGTTAGTAGCGAGGCAAGTTGGCAGCATTGACAACAGCATGATATGGCGTAGACTAAGTGTACGAGATCTGGCCCGTTGGAACACTTCATGTTTAGAAAATGTTTGTCCTTTGATGTATTGCTTTATCTTTTATGTTTTGCAATAGTTTCATTTTCGTGTGCAGTGACTGACTTTTAGTGCTTCCATTGTCTGTTGTATTAAAGTAGTTCCTAAGGTTATCATTGAGTTTGTTGAGTGATGGGTGAACAAAGAGGTAGATGGCCCTGGCAGTGAATTTCGCTTATCAGCATTGCGTGCGACCTTAGCTTGGATGCACACATGCTGCATTGCGTGGCCGAGATGAGGCAATTTTTCATTTCTCGCTGAACATTACTGGCCAATGTCTGGCTAAGCAGATGCTTTGGTATGTTGCAACTTCATAGTCTCACAGGTGAATTCGTCAAATCTTTATCATCATCGCTCATAATTTGCCAAAGTAGTCCAAGCTATCAGACAGGTAAAAGACGATTCTGCAGGAATGAGCAAATCCTTACAAATTGTAGAATACTTCTTCGCATATGCGAAGCGATAATTCACGGTCCAAAATAAGCCGGTAAACAGGAACTGTATATAGCTTTATAAACTGAAAAGCAGCCCTCTTAACGATGGCCCATTTCTGCAGGTTGCGGAAGCAAGAGGCGTCTAGATGACTTTTGATCTGTCACGTGGGAAAATCCAACAGCGTCCCATAACCTTACAACAGGAGTTGGACGGTGTCCCTCCTGTCCGCATTGCAATTTAGCCTTTAACAACTACGGTCAGCAGAACTTATTAATGCTGCACCCTACGGACTCGAGAATATCTTTGACGTGAATGTCTTTCGTCAGTAGTTTTCTGCCGGCGTCAAATGGACCTTGCCTTCCTTATGCGGCATTTGCGTGCCAAAACCCTGACCTGGTGGATGCTAATTAAAATGCTAATCTCACCATACATCTGCTACTGAGCACTGATTCAGTAGCGAGGATGGTTTACCTTAGAATCCAGAACCAAGGCTGGTGACGGCACTGAGGTGATGCAGAAGGGAGCAGGCACCGCATGGAATAATAAAATTACGCCATTATCTGTCCGGCAAACTCCAGTCCAAAAGAAGACCAAAGATAGCGTGCATTATCTAACCACTGTAAGATCTGCGTTTGGAATGCACACTACTCATTATTCCATTATTTTATAGAAATAGTCAGTCAAATCATAAAGCTGAACATCTTTGTTATATTTGTAAGATCCCAGTGCCTCAGTTAGAGTGGGATTGTTAAAGAATGATGCGGGGGAAGAAGGTGATAAAAAGGAAGCAAATTTGGCTTTGATGGATACCAAAGTCACCAAAATATAAGGCAAGAGAACGATTAGTTCTCGCCTCGATAACACTTAGGGTGGGTGAGTGCATGAGACTACATCTACCAACACGTTTTTAACGATCTCTCATGTCTGTGAGAGTAAATGAAAAAGGCCAATCTGACTGCAACATCTTTTCGATGGATAATGAGATGCAACTGTAGCACAAATGCGGCCAAAAAGGTATAAAGCGGTTGACCATGTGGCCAAAACTAGTCTTGATTAGGCTAAATCTTCTTTGTTCACTCTAGTGCTTTTACATTTTGCAGGCGATGCTGTGCTTTGCCCAGTACACTTGCTGTTTGTTCCTAATTTGCAATAAGAAATGCTGTCTTAAGCATCTCTACCCCAACATAGTTGCTCTTTATTCTTAAGCCCTACATCACTTAATGGCCAAGAACATTACCTCGCTAAGTTGATGAACTGGTTACGGGCAGCACATCAATGCCGTTCACGTCAAAAAAAGAGCCGGAATGAGTGGAGGTGATTAAAATGTGGGAAGGCAGAGATGTCACGCTGATGCTTGAGTGTTGAGAATGAACTGCATATGCCCTCGTGCCTTAAGTGTGATACAAGATTGCAGTTGTGGCTTGTGCTCCTCTAAGTAGATATCTTTGTAATGTAAATGAAGAAAGGTCGAGATTATTCCTCAAACTTGACACAGACATACAACTTTTCGGTGTGATTTGCAACAAGCCTTTTGTTTACAGGCAAAATCCAAGACAAATAGGCAGCATAAACGAACAGGAAGTGAACTGGGTGCTTGGATGTGTGCGCGATAAATTAGAACAACGTAGATGTGACAGTCATAGATGGACAAATTTTGCATGGACAAACAAACTATTTTAGACGAATGGAAAGTGGATGGCAAAAGTGGGTAAGCAAAAGAACAAATTATCAAAAACAAGAACTAATTGTAAGGTTTCTGAGTGGAATGGACCAAGACAAAAGCTGACATTCCACCTACCAGTGGATCAATATTAATTTTGAAATCAGACAGCTGACGTCATTGGGAGTAAGTCAATGAATTTAAAATTTCGGTCAGCGCACTGACATTCTAATTCCTCACTCTGAGAGAAATGAGATTGTCTCAAAACTGGAAATTGGTTTTCTTGATTCTTACTGCCATCAGCTGCATCTACGTAGTCTTCTATGATGTCTTACCGCTTCGGAGGAGCTACGTAGGCCGTAGTGCCCATGCAGGTTAGTGGTCCTTCCTAACTGCAGCAGTGGCCTCTGAATGCATAATTACAGGCTGGTTTTACTATTTGCTTAGAGTTGACTGCCATGGATGGGTCACCACTGGGAAACTACATATGCCTCCAAGTACAGGCGTATCTGTCTGAACGGCTGCCCATTTTGCTGACCCCACCACGTCAGAACAGTCAATTCTGGTTACTTGGAGTGCGAAATGCTAGTTTAAGGTACAGGTGGGAGCATCGCGCTTCGTCTGATGGTGAGGATCAATCCATCATGTACGTCTTTGTAAGTATTGAAGATCTCCAGCTATTTAGCTTAGTGAAAAGCCGCTTCTTGTCACCATTCTTAGTCAACATATATCCAGCTACTATTGGAGCGACTTTTCAGTTCTTACCCCCATCACCATGTCTTGCCAATGCAAGTGTGAGGAGGCTGTTTGCAATAAAAGAGCTGCAAATTCTAAGCTGGCATGGAATAAGTCTAAATCCGCTGGATGGGCAAACTTGGGGTCTACTTCAGCGTGCTATTTTTAAGGTCATAGAGCTACTGTCAAGCAGTTTTCTACTGAAGTGGTGGTTCCAAAGAACACTGGTGTCTCGAATAGTGGAGATCCTGGAAGACTCAAACATATATTGCTCTCAAAAGCAGATGATTTGTCCCTCTGATTGTGGGCACCCGTAATCATTATAAATGCTGCTGGAAAAATCTGCATTACAGCACTTGTCAAGACATTATATGAAAGTACACAGCAGTAATTTTGATTAGAGCGCAGCAAGCTCTATCGTTCAGTAACTTGTAATTGTTTGTATTATTTTAATGAACCGCTATCAAAAGCCGTTCGAAAGATTTTTACTACCCTATTATTTCCATAACGCCGTATCTCATATCTCTATTTACGGTCTGATATGCTGACTTAATACGGAAACCCATAAAACTCAAGCAGGTTTCTTATCTATATTTGTGTATTTATGAGCAAATTTTGTTGTGAAACGGTTGTTCAATCACAAGAGCCTGGTGCAGTTTGAGGTGCATATAATTAAGTTTTCACTAAGGGGATCATTATTGCCGAAATTAAAGACCTTGATCCCATGGTGATCATCTAAGGTACTTGAGGCGATTTATTACGTTTCATTGCAAGACGAGGAAAAAGCGGAGGAATGTAAGGCATTAGCCAGGAGATAAGTACTTTTGAATACCAAACCCTCTTATGTTTACAGATATGAATGCATGCACCCAAAAAGTGAAAAAAAAGCACTTTAAAATGAGGTTCATGTTCTTTTGCTGATCCGATTTTCATGCAGGATCATTCACATGCTCGAAATAAAGTGATATCGACATTGGCATTGCTTTAAGGCATGCCAGGCCGATGCGTTAAATTTGGAGTGGATTCTAAGGCTTGATCTTCCTTGACGCGTTTATAATTCCGCAAATTCCGAATTCGATAGACACTGATGTTGACAACGAGGTCAAACAGTTGGTTAGTTTGTGCATGTCTTTACTGAAAAGGTCCTTTAAGACCATAAAGAAAGTTTCGGAATGCAACGAAACTAAAAGACAATACGGTAGGTAGCATTTCTAGTTGATAATAAGAATAAATTTTCGGGCGTAGTCCCCGATTGTTAGGTTGGTTATATTATCAAAATTTAGCAACTCCGTATGGCACATATGGCAAGGAATGTCGTCTCGTGCCTCAGTTATATGATAAAAAATTTATCTCTTGTCAAAATGTTGTTTGCTATTGGTTTGATTGCCTTCCATTTCGGATGGTATTGTCACTCAGGGGCATTCATCACAGCGCATTCTTAAACTACAATCGCAACTGTGATGGCATTGCAATGCCTGGAACCAAAAGTAATCCATGCATGGACTTATGTGCCAGTAAAAATGGCCGACTGTGTCATCCTTGTGAAATATCCTGGAGCACAAAAGTGCGCTGGTTGTAGAAAGCCGTTTTAACTGCAGCTTTATTTCCACAAATAACAACAGGGGTGCCAGAAGGTAATAATTAAGCCTTGACGAAATGGATGCTGAATGATGCCAATTATCAATGCGCATTTGCTAAACAAATGTCTCTTTATTTACATCTTTCCCATCATAATTAAAAGCGAATACAGCCACATTTTGGAATTCGTGAAAGCAGTTATGTAAAGACGCAGACGTAAAAAATTAATGGATGAAGTGTGTGATGCCAGTGGCAATGCCTGCTAACGCTCTTGAGTACACTAGGAGGTACTCAAGGAGGTACTTCAGCACGAGGTTTGCAATTCTTGCCACTTTTCGTCCAAAAAGTTTATTTGAACAAGCATGTACAGCACCTAGCCAGTGGAGATGGTGGATTCATCTTCGCAAATGTAGCGATGTCACTGGAATAAAGCATACATGCTATTTCAAAAGGCGAATAAAACTATTGGCCTGCGAGTATTCGCCAGTAAAGTTTATCCACCTCACACGTCGCAAACCGACCTAAGGTGGTCCATTTCCACCGTTAGTGCTAATTTATTAATTTATTTAAAATGAAGCTATGAGCGACATTGAAAACACTTGAACTTGTAATCAACAAATCAAATTCCATCTCTGGTGCTGTAGACTTTGCATAAATTTCTTGAATAAAATGCAATTGCCACCGTGTTGGAATTGCGCTTTTGACCGTTCAAATCTTTAGCCATGTCGACAAAACCTTTGAGCCCATGAACCCAACATGAAAGTCATCACACGACCGTCTCCACAAGGCATTCAAAATTTGTAAAGATGCAGAATAGAACTGGTCTGTTAGTGACATCGCACGCAAGAGCATTAATGTCAGCGCCTCAACTGCTACTAATGTAGTGCAAATGGATTTTGACAAAGCTTGAAGTTTTCTGTTGGCAAAAGCCGGCATCTTTTTGACCAGACTGGGGTATAAAACGAAAAACTGTATACATTAGCGGCCTTAGTAAAGCTATTTACCTGCCTAACTATTTATATAGTCCAAAGTCCATTTTAGTAACACTATCATAAAAACAACAGCCTGTAAATGAATCGCGCATGTACCAAAATCAAACAGATTATTTTAGCTTTCGGTTATCAGCAGAAATCAAACGACAGTACCCAAGGTATCATACATCAGACTAAGGATGGTTAGCAGGACTACATGCAGAACCAAGTCGCTGGAGAGCTGTCGAGATAGACATCTGTGCTACTAAAATCAAGGCAACCAAACAATAGTCAAACGTACGAGCGATTCAGGTTGCCACTGCTACAACAAACCGCACAGTAAGGTGTAATAATATTAGTTCTACAAGACAAAGGCTGCATCAAACGTTTCCTTTAAAAACTCGTCATTATTTTTTCAGCAAAATAAATGTTTGCCTATTCTCTCAGAACAGGGCACACAGATAAAAAGAACGCATGAACTTCTGCGCACTCTACTACCTAGTATGCTCGACTGTTACGCACGTTTGATCTACTCCCTCTCATCTTCCTTATTCATAATGGCGGAGTACAACGTCAACGATGGTATAACATAGCCTAGTGCAGCAAAGGTTAGAGCAGTACAGTTCAGCACAGAACACTATTTCTACCCCTTTTGCCTCAGAGCAACTCGGATACTCACAGGGTTGTGCACGAGAACAAATCGAGCACCTCCAAAGTCATTTAACAGCGAGTCCCCTGCCCCAACCCAAATCCTTTTTTGCATCTTCTAGGCCCTCGTAGAGCCAGCCAAATACTTTCAGCTCTTAGACTCAGCCTAAGCTGCATCGATACTCACCATACAAGGCAAGAACCGAAAACGTTAACACGCGCAGGTCCTCCTTCAGAGTTGCTGGCTCTCAAAGCCTTGCCATTGGATCTCTTCTCACTTCATCTAGCCCTATGCGACAAACTTTGTTAAAATTATGTAACGGCTTATGTATAGCGCATTACTTGCACAAAACCGCTTTTATTTGTTACACAACTACCATCAACCTCCTTTCTGCTTGTAGCAGTTTATGTCATTGACTAACTTTCCCATCAGTACTATTGTTATACTGATGAGAGCACGCCTCCATCCGCGTTACTTCACAGCGCATTATGCGCAACCTTCTGCATGAGCAATTAAATAGACTTTGAATCCCTTTTAGGGAACCTAAATTCGCAGCCTACAAACATTTTGGTTGGATTTAGTTTGAGCTATCCAGGACTCCGTTTCACCAGCAAAGGTTGATGCAAGTTTGTGCGGCTTTAAGAGATTATTTAGCTCTATCACACTTTGGTGTGTGTGAAGACTAAGAGTGCCACTCTCCTTGACCTTACAGCAAAGTCCTTCTCTGGCTCTTGGGCGCTGGGTCCATGATCAATCTCTTTATTGGTTCGAAAGTTGGTGGTGGAGCATTGACAAACCGAGAATGCGAATCCGACATGGCGTGCGATTCGTTTCTGCCTAGTCAACCAACACAGAGGAGATTGTAAAACGTGCAGATATCCAATCACTGCTCTAATCTCTCGCGAACCCAAACCACATTTTACATTCGTATGTAAACGAATGGGATCTTCGATGGATGACTGTCCAATGGTGACTATCACAATCGGTATAACAGAGGTCACTTGGCACCTGGCTTGCAGGCCGCTCGAATTGGTGGAAAAGAGTGGGAATCAGCATTTAATCAAATGCTGGCAGATTTTGTCAGATTCATGCTGACTGCTAACTGGGCTGTCTTAAGTCATGGTGCAGATCATCATTGGCGACTATCGACCATCACATTAAGACGATGCTCGAACGATGAAAGCAGAAGACCAATCTATGAAGGCCGTCAGTGTTGTTAAAAGAAAAAAGCCTTTGCAATGCTTTTCAAGGTGATCCTTCGATCATAAGAACCTAAAATTAGGCTTCTTTGGTATTTGTTTGATTCTCCGCATACAATAGCTGTGCATTAAGGTACGAAAGGATCCTCATCAACACATAAGTGTTTATTGCAGCCAAACAGGACACAACCATCAAGACAAAAAGCTAAAGTCGAAAAATGCTACATTGGTTGGAGATTAAATGTAGCTGACCTATTTCTTGAGCCTGAATTAGTGGTTGATTGATTAGGCAGTCGTTTTGCCTTTCCAAAAGAGAGACTCTTCTCGCACACCGACGCAGCAAATAGAGATCTACTATAAGTCACTTGTTATACTCTATTGTAAACGAAGTATCCTCCGCTTCATGCTGCCTTAGCTCGAAACACACCAATTTGTCAACACCAACAGTCTGCTTCTCTTTGGAACCACGGGATGATTGGAGGAGGTGAGGATTTATAAAGTCAAAAATGGCAAACAGTTCATTGATCTTCATGGCCGTCAGTCCAACCCATGCCGGATCCTTGCAATTTGGTGAGACTGGCACAACACGACGCACACCATGCTTGTCATGAGTGTCTCGAGGATGTCTGCTGATCAGTGGCATGTTCCTATCGGATACAGCCTCCAGTAGCATGGGGTCGTTGGAGTCGAGGCCATATTTCGCCTTGGCTGCCAAAGTTTTAAGCTTGGAGGGTTGGTGCGGTGGTTCCTTTTTGCAAGCCACCACTTCCTTCCAGTCGACGTTTTTGAAGAACTCAAGACGCTTTACACCATCGATGTCTACACGCTTGTTGTGATTGTGCGTAAGGCAAGCCTTGAAGAAGTCGCGTAGAGGTACGGACACGTTTGGCAAACGACCAGTCATGAAACTGCACGTGCGCAACTAGTCCTGAGCAGTGGCGTGACCGTACATAACACAGGCGGCGAGAATGCCCAGGCTCCGGATGTCCACCCTCGTGGTGATTTCCACTCCTTTCTTCACTTCAGGTGCCATGTAGAAGTGTTTTCCAGTGAAGTCCGTCTTCTTGGGAGGTCCCGCCCCTAGCATCATGTCGTATGAACGATCAAAGTCAGTAATGAAAATGTGACCCAAATCAACATTCAGCACATCGGTGGGCTTGATGTCCAAGTGGACGATGCGCATGGCATGGAGATGCCCTAGACCACAGATAATCTCGCAGCTGTAAAAGCTTGCGTGCTTTTCACTGAGGAGGCCAACAGTTGAGATGAGATCCTGCAGGTCGAATCCACTTCCCTTGAGCATCACAAGGGCTGGAGCCTCGTGAATTAGTAGGCTCTTAATCAGGGTAACTAAAAACGGTGATTGCTCCTCCTCTCTAGCGAGTCGCACGAGGATGTGGTGTTCTCGAAGAGCGCACCGTACAGCGGATCTGTTTTGCAAGTAGAAGCACTTTAATGCACAAGTCATAGCTGTTGTGGTTACGTTTCGTCTTTGAGTGTAGACCACCTCATAGACAAGGGAATAGGACCCGTGAGAAATAAACTTCACCACATCAAACTTACCAGCCTCCATGCCTATTATGCACGCAATGCTGACTCGTCTGTTGATCGACTGACCTCAAAGGCTGCACAACTGCTAAATGTACATCTAGCGTAAGCCAATCTGATTTGACTGCGCTTTCTATTCGGTCGTCACGTTTGATTTTTATCCACGATGATGCGCCAACAATGGTGGTACCGTAGGAATGGTAATGAGTTGTTCAGCACTGCTCATGCCTTATCAGTCCACCACTTTAAAATGGAGGGTAAATGGACGTCAAGCATCAATTCTTTGCAACACTAAATTAGCCACAGCATTAAGAGCTCTAAAGAAGTATTTAAGCCAGATTAATGATTGGTTCGTTTTATTGTGCTGGGGTTAGTTTGGAGTCCTGCTAACTGCGCCAACAGGTATCCTGGCTGGAAAAGGGGATATCGTGATCCCCTTGATGCAATTCAGGGCGGGTGATGACCTACCAGACAGCCCGCAATCACAGTCTGTTTGTGCATCTTGTACCCTCTGACGTCGTCGAATTTATTCATTAGTAGGAATCGGCAACTTACTAAAATGTGTCAAATGTGCTACCATTTTCTCGTCTAAGCAGCAGTATGGATGGTGTGTCCTAACACATTTGGTGTCCCATACGTAAAAGGATGGGCAAATTGTGTGTTGGGTGTCAGCAGCAGTTACTTCACTTAACGTCCGCCGACATTCTGTTTTTAAAGGAAAGAGCAGCTCTTATTGCAGATTATAAGAGAACGTATTGGTGGTGTCATTTGCACCACATCGGGCGAGTATTCGGCAAAGCACGCAACTTGTGGTGGAATTCATGTAGGACCAACCGACACATTCATTCAATTTATCTTCTTGCCGAATCAGTTACGCCCATCTCCTCCTCACTTATTAGACCAGCATAGGTTGCGTCGTGTTTATTTTGAATTTCAAGTTGTGATTTCACGGTCCGGGTATTCTAATGCATCCATGTCACAAGAGGTAGATCGGCAACGTCAGGCCACCACATCTGTTGAACAGGAATGTCCAGATGTCACATGACCGAGTAGCTGTCACCATGTGAGGTGTGTCCGTTTGCGGAAGAGACGAGTACATGGACATTTCATGTTTTGCTGGCTAAGACCTGCTACAATCCCGGAAAACCTAGATATGCTACGCTAGTGGTAGGCGGTACATGCTAGGTCGTTAGAATGACCTGACAACGGCCAGCATGTATTCTGATTCGCCAAATTTGCTCTTTAAACTTTGTGTTAAATAAGAGTATAATGCAAAACAGACCGGTAGCATTGACGTCAGCATAATAGCTCTATATTATGTATAAAAGGGGAAGGAAAGGAGGCGTATAGACAAAAAGAAAGAGTAGAACTTTAAATAATTTGTGCTTTTCAAGAAATTTTGGTTAAGTGGAAAGTTTGGCAGTGAATCTTGTGCTCACAGCCCAGCAGGAGCTCAGGCTTTCCCTAATGAGGTGCACAGAATCCTCGAGTGCATAAAGAGACAAATACCACTATCAGATACCATTTGTTCGTGTCCTCTGTCGATTCAGCTATGAGGTATTTTAATTCCCGCAATTTAGTCTTAAGCATTGTTACACAAGCTTGCCGATAGCTTTTCTCGACGTCTTTATCTTACCTTCCCCCGCTTAGTTTGGCTCATTTCAGCGCACCTCGTCATGGCCGTTCATTTTTTGGAAGGACGTCCCGTGTGTTCTTGTAACAACCCCTTCCATGGAGTAATGTCACTGCGCAAATGACATTGACCGAAGAGGTTTGACTGCATGCCTCTATTGTTTAGGAACACCTAGCCGATGAGTCTTTGACCGGCCTCTATCTTAGCAGACACTGGTTGATTGCGTACAAAAGCTAAAACAGGACATTTTTTGATGCAATTTCGAATCTGCAAAAGTGAGACCATCATCCTTTTCATGCTTCCATCATTTTTCTCTCCGAAAATGCTTCCTTCCATTGCTGTTTCAAAAGTGATCCACTGCCCTAAGTAATAAATGGTGGGTCATCTACCGCCTATTTCTCCATGGCCCACTACACCTGTCCAACCAGCAAACGAAGTGAGAGCTTGATTTGATCCAGGCAAGCTTACACCTTCGTATTCAAAATTTTTCATTTTATTTATTACCAGTGGGATCTCCTCATACCCCTCTCGAAGCCTCTAATCCGTGCACGTACTGAGGGGCACTCATTCGCTCTGGATTAACATCCACGCACGGCAGCTCCGATCCCCTTCAGTTGTTTTATTCCGCGGTCCTAAAACCTAATCCAAAATTCGGTGAAGGAAGAGTGAATGCAACTGCACCTGCTGAAGTTTTCACAATCCGTATTTTGCGCCTATCCTCCGTTGTCTAGACACTCGTCACCGTGTACTATGCCAAATGTCGCTTCCTTGCATTGGTTCGAATCTACAATAAGCACATTGCTGCGCTTTAAGTTTAAGTGAACTAAGCGCAAAGCGCCGATGCCATTCCCTTTCCCCAGATCAGCATAGGTTACAGCATGTTTGTTTTGAATCCCGAGTTTTGGTTGCGCGGCCAAGGTGATTGAATTCGTTCATATCGCCAGACCTAGATTGGCATCATTAGTCCTCCAGATCCGTTCAATATGATCGCTCAGATGATACATGACTTGGTAGCTGCGACTGTAAGATGAGTGTCAAAGAGGCGTGCTATAAGCCCGGATACACTGGTTGCGTCTCATTGGCGTGTGCAGTAAATGCTAGGTTGCTAAAAGGACCTGACAACTTATTCAGATTTGACGAATTTGCTTCAAAAGCTTGTGCTACAAACAGCTCTTGTTTTTGCACGTCAGAAGAGTTAAGCAAGCCTAATATGAAGCAGACTAGCAAACTTCACGTGAAAACAATAGCTCTGGTTTGCATATAAAACGTGGTGGGGACGACAAGCAATGACAAACAGGAGCGAATTGAAGTGTATCTGAGAGAAGGTTCAAATACTTAGTGCATCTTAGAAAGCTAAAGCACATGAACAGCTTAAAAGTGAACTGCATGCTTCCAGGCTCTAAGCCCATCGAATGCACAGAGATCACCAATAGATGTCATCTCTAATCTGATCCAACGCCAGTACTGTGCGAGAGTCTAGAAACAACTCTTTATGGAGCAAAAGTCTTCAACAATGTCGTGAGGCATCGCCGTGATTTGTGTCTTTAAGCAATTCAAGTTTGAGGTTTTTTAATCTCTGCAGCTTGTAGTTTGATTGTGACACACCAGCCTGTCAATAGCCTCTCTCGACGTCCCTTTTCAACCTCTCAAAGCATGCGATGAAGGAGAGGGCGAAGGGAGAGCACCAAACCTTCAAGTTCCGCGACTTCTTTTCCCATTGGCCTCCTAACACCCTCAAAATGGAAGAGTTTTCTAAATGTGTGCAAGCATTACAGCAGCCTTAATCATACCCATGTACGCAATTTACGACAGGTGGGGCATTAATCCTGGCTATCTTCAACCTTAACTAGCTTTTAAGCTTCCCTATACTTTGCGGTGAAATTAGCACTCCAAATCACGTGTTGGGATACTTAGCCGAACTAATTTACCAGAGTGATTTAAGCGGTACCTAACCAATACGCACGATATTTAACTTACCAAGGCAGAATATTGTCTAGACTTTTGTTCATGAGATACATCCACTGCCTGTGTTGGATAATGTCAGCGCATTTGAGGAGGGGGCTGGAACCCAGTTTAACAGGAGTCCATCATAACGTCATTTGCCTCCTGAACTATTTTAGCACCCTGCCCAGTGCTTACCATTGCATTGTTTAGCCTCTCGATTGACCACCAACCCAGTCCGGGACAAATGCTTTTGATGCAATCTTTGTCTATGTTTACACATGCACCAATACTTTTGTACTCCCAGGGTTTTCGTTTTTTTTATGTAAGCTTGAAGCTACGCTTTGGATTGAGCACTTAGACCCGGTTGCCCTATATCTTCTTTCTGCTTATAACAAAGTGTCTAAACGCAGCCAACCTTCCCATAGTAGGTGTGGAATGTAATAAATTGTTTGTTTGGACTGTCGGAATCGGTCTCGATTACAGAGGTGGCCATATTGCCCTAGCCGCCTAGGCTGGCCTCCAAGCCTTGCCAACAGCTCATTAAAATATATATACATACATACATATATATATATATATATATATATATATATATGTAGCGTTCCGAGACTCCCTCGAAGGCAAAAGAGGGCAGAATGCCAGGGTAGGATATATATATATATATTCAACGGGCAGAGGGAAATAAGCTGCTGGCATGGCTCGGAGGCCAGCCTACGCATCTAAAGCAATACGGCCACCTCTGTGACCCTGATCAAAACCAAAACTTCCAACAAACAAAGTACTACATAAAAATTCTGCCCTGCTATTTTGCCTTTTAAGGGGATCTCAGGACACTACATTGGTTACTTGCCTGTGCACCAGGACTCAGGTTATTATAACTGTTCAGGTATATGTTGAAAAGTGATTAAAATTACCGTGGTAAGTTAAAGTTACACTAAATCATAAGCAAAAATACGTTGTGACAGGATTCACAAACCTAGTTGCACTAACCAAACTTGATATTGGCTAAATATACAAGCAAATAAATTGCCAAAAAAATTAAAAGTGCAAATAAAATTGTGCTTTTTATTCGTATATGGCCCTTGCAATTTTATTTTAACGCGTTGTTATATCTAAGGTTTGTTGACTATTACGTACTTATGGCTAATAGATCAAATATCGCAGTAGCATTTTTATGTATAAATATGTTGTTTAAAAAGTCAGGTATTTTTAAGAACCTTTAGCTTATTAAAATACACAAAACTAGAAGCGCATTTGTTTTATCGGACGAACAATAAACTGATTGGCTAGATTTGCGCGTGAAGCACGTAAGTGGTGTGCATCTCGGTGGCCATTATTTTCGGTTAATGGGCTTAATTTACTGGGACAAGTTGGAAATCTGGTAAGTAATTGGCCCTTTTTTATTGCTCTTTGATCGCTAGCTGTCATTGGGTCTTTTACGTGCCGAACAGCTTTCTTTATACGTCTACTCGCCAGAGTAAACGCGAAGGCTTCGTATTGCGAATGCTAAAACGTTTTGTGTCCCAACTACAAGGGCTAATTACGTTCATTTCTTTCTATACAGTAATTTTATGGAAAATCAAGATTGTTTGGTGCCTATTTATTACTTGCTTGCCAATAATTACTCCTTATATCTATATGCCTTTTAATCCATTACCTTTATCCGTTCACATGCTAGAATAGGCGTTGGAGAGATATCTGTAGTTCCTATCAAGACTTCTTCTTGTACAAAAATGGAGGCATTATCTGTTGCCAATGAGTGCGGTGCTCGCCTTTGCTATCACTACACGCGCTCCACAGGTAAGATTGGGTTGCTGTAAGTTAATCTTTGCTCTTTTTGTGTAGCCATAGATTCGACATGCTCATTGACTTCGGGACCACGATTAATTTTTGTGCTGATGTGGGCTTTTTAAAATGTGTTGTGTAGAAGATTTAGATGATGGCTTCATGGCAGGCTCAGCTTTGACGGTATGAGTTGGTGTCTGGGCGAGGTGGACGCAGCAGAGGAAGAAGGGGTGACTAGTGGGAAGCTTTGGCATCACTGCGCAGAGTGTACTTCGCAGCACTCCCAAACGCTTGCTTGTTAGGGTGTTTCCTCCTATTAGTAATTATGTTCGGAGGCGTTAGCTTTGCAGAGCATTGGCCATTCACTCGTGGGCTCTTCCGTTACTTGCTTTTTTTCATTTTCTGGTGCTGCGAAATTACTGTGGCGGTGGTAGGCAATGCAAGCTCGTAGAGTTATTGGCGGAGGCGTCTCCTTCTCGGTTTCGTGATGTGAGTGTTGGCATGGACGATAGCAGTGTGTGTTGGATGGCATAGCGGTAGGTGTGACCTTATGTGTTGCTGGGCGCAAACATTGGGTAAGAATTACATGTCCGCAAGCTCAGTAGACTAACTGAAGTGTAGCACTGATAAATTGGGGGAGGGGGCGGACTTATTGCCACGTTGATTAGTTGCGTTAATGATTGTGTTAACACTGAAAAGATGGGGAGTAGGAGAAGTGTTCCAGAGCTTTTTTTAAACCTACTCTAGGTGCCCCTTTTTGTGAATTTGGGTGCGTATGTTTTTAATTTTACAGTTTGAGGTGTGCATTTGTTGTCTTATTGTCTGTTAATGTTTTCGTTGCACGTAGGTCTGTGCGCACTGGTATTTTCTTTTTTTGTTAATGAGGTTTGCGAGAGAAAATTTGACGAAGTTTGGTTGGTTGTCGGATGGCAACACTTTCGCGTTTGTTCGCTGTGCTGAACAATGGAGTGGAGGAAATTGATTGAGGTAGGTAGGTGGAGGGTTATTTGAATAGGGAAGGAGCGATATTGTAGAGAATAGGGCCTCATTTGCTGGAAGGGAAGGCGAGGAGGAGTACTCACCAATCACTTGACTTTACATGGTGCCAAAGCGGTTGCGGGTCCAAAGTACAGCAAAAAGGGATTTTTACTTCCTCTTGAGCATTATTATGTGATTGGCATGGAGACGTGAGTGAGTGGCATTAGGTGTCAATTTTGTACGCAAAAATTGTAAGTACAGTGTTTGTGTGTTGTAATAGTCGGCCTCTGACCAACACTGGCTACCTCACCACCGTCGTCGTCGGCATTGTTTGCAAGGCTGACTACGTGAAGTTTCTCAACGTCGTCGATGTCGTCATCAATTACGGACTCATCAGGCTGCCCGTCAACAATAACACGCATCGTTGCTGTCGGCGGTGATAATAATGGCAAGGGGAAGTGTGGACGTAGAAACCGATACATGGGAAGGCACTGAGACTACACTAGGGGTTTTTGAATTGGTCAATGTCAGCGGCGACGGCTGTGGTGTCAAAACAATTATTAGAGGAGCAATGAATGTAGTTGAGAGTTCCCTCGCTCCCTCTCCTCCTCCTCCTCAGTGTGGACCATTCCTTCACGCAGGGCATAAGTGGGTAGACAGTGCAGCTGTGTGCTTGGAGGAAGGTCCCAAAATCAAGTGGAAGACCGGGTGCGGCGTGTGTGGGCGCCGGGCAGGCAGCGAGTGGAAAGGCAGGGGAGGGCGGCACCTTGGTAAGTACACCCCCATGGGAGTTAAGTGGGATCTTATCATAGGCTTACAATCTCACTATTTTTGCTTGTTCTTTTTGTTCATTTTTTTTTCAATTTGAGGTAGTAGTTAGCTTTTGAGGCTTTTAACAGTAACAACAACAGCGGTATGGTGTGAGATGAAGCCGATTTGAGGTTATATTATTAAGGTCCTTTGTACGATGCATTGGCTTTTCGTGATACCCGTATGTGTGAGTGTTGATTGAGGTGACTTATTGCTGGGGTGTGGTAGTTAATTTGTAGGGGAAGGAGGAGGAGCAAGCGAAAATGCCCCACGATTTAATGCCGTACTTGCTTTTGCCCATTGTAACATTTACATTTCATGCCATATGAAAACGTTCTAACATCTGCCGATTGTTTTGTCCACACCGCACTGCTAGGTTTATAGCTATCAATCGCTTAATATTGCATCTGTGACTCTGCAAAGGTGGTGCACCACTGATCAGATGCGAAAATGAAATTTGAACTTTGATGACTGGAAGAAGGGCACTCAATAAGGACAGTAGCAAAGATGGGGCCGGTAAGGCGAAGAGTTTGTGCAATACTTTTATTGTTGAAATGGAAGTTTGAGAGACGAAGAGGCAGCCATCGCACTCCTGGTGATGATGATTTCGTCAGAATTCCTGGGAGGAGAAACGGGAGATAGTAGCCCGAGCAACCCAAGTTCGCGATAAGGTCCGTTAGCTCTAATCTGTTTGTTCAAAGGGTTTTGAGGCAGAAGACGAGGTGACAAACGGGAGGCGTGCTAAATCCCTATCCGTTGTGTAATAATTGTGTCGATAGAGGCCACCCTTTCACTATCCATGAGGGTTGTGTCGATCCCCTGCCATCTAAGTTAATAGCGTTTCAATTCTCACATGTGGTGCATAATGTTCTGAGGCCTCTTTTAGAAAAAATGCGGCGCAGTTTGCATGACGTATAATGCTTTTTATAGCTTAGGATCAATTTTAGCAGTTGTTCTAAGGCCAAGCTTGATGGTGCGTTTGTGTATATTCAATAACTCATAAGGTTAAAATATGTTTGCTTGACAGTGGTTCTTCAGGTTTGGCAGTTTCGAGGTCATCGGTCGTGCTTAGTGCATTGTCTGTCGATATAGTGGACACGTTGCGTGTTTCAATTGCGGCAGTGTTTTGGCTGGATAAGTTCTGTTAGTTTAAGCAGGAAAAAACTGTTTCATTTTAGGCTTCGCGTGAAGTCAACGATGGTCCGGATCTGTGGTGGTGCACTCAATATGCTCAAGGTGATTGCTGAAAAAATGCCGAATCTGATGCTTGACTTCTCTCCTGCTGTCTACTCCAGCCTGCAAGTTGGTTCGATCTGTGCTGTGCCCCAATGAATTCGTCACCTATCCTTTCCTCGAAGTCTATTCACAAGCGCAATGTGACAGCTACATTTTCCAAATTGTTACAATAATCCTATCGGTCGAATTTATCGTGTTCATTGGACGCTAATACATCTGCAGTGCCCTCGGAAAGGATACTTGGGTATTTCCTTCACTGGTAAAATGAATGTCGTCTCTTGTAACTTCAGTAGACGCAATCGGAACAAGCCTAAGTCAAGGTCGTAAAGACTGCTGCGACTGAGGCGTCAACGTGCAGCCTATACTTTCGTCACAGCGTATCGATCCGTCGCCTTGATTGACATTGCTTCGTTAAGTCTCAGTTTGTTCCTGCAGATTCGAGGGTGTTCCTTGGGTGGAGTATTTGGTGGTGCAGGTGATGGGAGAATGCAAACATCGAATTTTACCACGCAAAGTGGGGACGACTGGACAAATGAGGCTGCATATTGGCAGTTTTTTTTCGACTCTGCAAAGGACAGGTGTTTTGTTGAGGCTGTGCTGCCGTTGAAGGGCATTTTGGCTATCAGCGTTCGCTGGTGGAATTTCGTCGAAACTGTTGGAAGTCTGCCACGAAGGATGGTGCAAGCGGTGCTGCGCCGTGTCATGGTTTCTGCTTTGTGATGCGGTAGGCAAAAAGGGTCGCATCAATGGGTATGATGATTGCGGATGCATGGAGGAAGGGACTCACCGATTAATAGGTGAGTATAAATGCATAGTTACGCACATTTGAAAGGCCTCAATTTATACACGCTGCTTGTCGTTTTGTTAACTTTGATGAGGTGTTACGCCTGAGTGTGAGGCGTGGTTTTTTGCATTGGCCACAGACGAAGTCTGTTCGATGAGAATCCAAGACTGTTTTGGGGCTAACTGTGTTTTCTTATTTTCTCATTTCCACGTGTTCCACTTGTTTGCTGCCACCAGTTGTTTGGGTACTTTCACCCAGCACTAGAATACTTTAATTGTTGACAGTTCTAGCTTTTGTGCTCATTGACATCCCGTCATGCCATTGGCTGAATTTGTTCACTTTGCGCATCTTGTTATCGCTTTGCGTTTAGGAGGGTAGACGGTGTACTTTCGTCTATTACTCTTTTTTTCCTTCTAATCTGACCGGAAAAGGTTGTGTTTAGTTTTTAAATGAATATGCATGTGCATTATGAGAATTTTAATTGGGACAAGTTGCTTGTCTTTATTACAAAGTATGTCAAATTCGTACTTGTCAGATTGAGCGTACAGGATGCTAATGCAGTTTGCTTCATTGCACATGTGAGCATTTGCGATGGAATGTAATTATCGGTTCCAAATGAGTGTTCTTTCACATTCGGAACAGTACCATGGACACTACGCACAGTTGTGTCAAGTGAGTAGACTCTAATGAATCTGCTTGCGATTAGAAAGCTTGCTGCTGCTCAACTTATTTCCATTGTTTAACGGATTTGAGGAGGACCATCTCGTGATTGAATGCGCATTTTTGGGCGCACTTAAGTTTTACTGAATGTCAGTCAGTTTCGCGGGTTCCTTCTGCTGTTATTTGAATCTGCCTCATTAGTGTTCCTTGTGTGAACCTCCGGACTGTGCATGTTTGGCACCGTAAAATGAAGCATCCTGGGATGCGTGCCTTCGAAATACTTATGAAGGGGTGTGTATCAGAAACGTATTGTCATGGAGATGACTTTGGGGGAAGCCCATTGATTGCCTCGGTTTATTCACTCCTCCTCCTGTATCAGCGTAGTTGTTTTAGCGTAGTCTTCGCCGACCTCGCCTTGGTCGTAGTAGTAATTAACCTTGGCTTTAGTTGTTTTTTCCTTGGGGCTAATAGCTGACTGATGGGTTGCGAAAATAGGCAGAAATGTAGGTTTAGCGTCTCCCTTAGGCTAGCCAGGTGGATGTCCCTCAAGGCACAGACAAATGTGCACTGGCAAACGTTAAGCTTCATCTTTTTCCTTACGCGCTTTTAACTTATCTGTTGATTGGGTTAATTGACTGGTAGGGGCAGGGTAGATAGACAGGCGAGGGTAAGGAGATCTGTTTTTCGCTGTCTATGATCGTGTTGGAATCGCTTCATCTCCGTCAGAACATTGGACTGTCAGAGATGCTATAGTAATACCCTGACGCCCTCGTGACTCGTGTTTCTGGGGTGCATTTCTTCAATTTGATCGCATTATTGCTGTTGACAATGGCTAAGATGGAAGTTACTCATAATGGAACGGAATGGAATGATTAGCTGTGTCCAGCTGCCTTAGTCACACACGGTACTCGTTCCACCGTTTTGAGCACACACGTACATATTGGCTGGTCTTTTGCAGTGTTAACTGACTGAGTGCTGCCATGTATGTGTTCCGTGCAGTGGAGTTGTAGGTGCACTAGGTAGCTTGGGTGGAGGAGGTGGATGCCACCGGCATAGACATGCTTGGGTTAATGGGCGCAAGTGTCTGGTGTCAGGTTTGGTCCGGCTTGCTACCCAGTCCCGTGACATTAATTGGCTTTGTGTCTGTTGCACAGGTGCTTTTTTCCGCGGCACGCCACTTATTTTGTGGCATATATACCGCACCGATGAGACCCTGGATACGACAGCGATCGCCAGTACTATCTTGTCTTCGCTTCTGCCTCCATTCTTGGTATCTTTTTCCACCATCATGCCTATTAATGGTGTTGTTTTGAGAGGATTTCTTCGCGAAGTACCGGATTTCTTCTGTTACTTACTTGCACCCCTGTTCTTGTTTATTCACTTGGTTGGTCGGTTAGTAGAGATGTAGAGGTAGAGGCCAGGTGAGATGGTAAGGCTAGTGTTGGCTGTCTAATGACCTTCCAGTAACTCCGTAGATTTCAGTTTCCCTATCTGCCAACCTATCAGTCGATTTTCCCGATTATCGATCTGTTTGTCAGTCCTTTTCTCGTCCTGCGAAATGTGTGGAGGTCAATTCGGGCAGCATGCGGTGGATATGAGGCTGGTTGAGACGGACCTGTCTACAGCGTTCAAAGAGAGCATGAAAATAGTGGAAAATGAATGAATAATTTTGGATGACTAAGATGTGGGAAGAAAGCGCTTTGGTCGGACGAGTGGAAAGCCACTAAGGGGAAACACCAATTTTATGTTGGCAGATTACTCAATTTGCTAGTCTTTGTACCGATTGAAGGTAAGGGAGAGGAGCAGGTGTCAAGCAGTGGTTGCAAGAATGCAGATGCTGCCGAAGATGAGATGCAGCAATGCTGAAAGGCTAGCTAGGTCACACACTAGGTCACGTCACGTCAGCTCAGAGCTGTGTTGATGCCGTTATGGCCCTGGATCCGTTTTCCTACAAAAATTCGGAGGCGGAAGTTCTAACGAGCAAGTATAGCATCTGTTGCACAAGATTTGGTCTTGAAGTAGGGGATCGCACAAGACGGAATCGACATTTTAAGTGTTCAAAATCGCCAAACGAAGGCGAAAGAGCTGCGTGCCTCATCGCCATGCTCATCCACGTGGGCACGGCATCAATATTGTAAATAAGCGTCTCTCTTAGGGGCTGCATCACCAATCATCAGGGTATCTACAAGCTGGTCAGTGTCCGTCTATCATGTAGCGCTTGATGCATGGTTTTTACAATTGACTGTTGCGTTATTGCTTCTTCCCACTCTGCCATGGTTTTTGCTCTTTGCTGTCGGTAGGCAGAAAGTTACTCCTTTTTTTTAGCGTGGAAAGCTCTCTTATTATCGTTGTAATGATTAACAATTCAATTGCCCATGCTTAGCGTTTCGCGAGATTTCCAATAAGTAGTGTAATTTTAAAGTATTTTTGAGGAGGGTTATTAAAAGTTCACAGTTGTTGGTTCCCCCTTTTTTCATAACTGAGGACCAATTTTGTTTTTTAACGGAGTGTCAACGAGCTCCCGTTATTCTGTTGACCATGTCTTCCTTATGGCGCCGTTTTTCGCTGATTCTATTCATTTCTGCAATTTCCTCGTAAAATCTGTTTTTGAAAAAAGGATTAAAGGCGATCACTTGACAAGCTGAAGTCTCTTGCCTTTTGTTATCTTGTAAAGAGTAGACACTAATCCATTCGCAGACTAGTGGTAGAACGCTAGGGTTTTCGCGCCTTGGATTGAACTGTCACCTGCAAAGTTAAGTAGGTTGATTTCGTTTCTCAAAATGTAATCTTTGCAATTATTCTGCTGGGTCGCCTTTTCGAATTGTTTCCTTCGATCTTGTCTCCAAGCTTGCAATTAGTTTACTGGTGGTCTTTGATCTTTTTTTAGCTTTAACATCCAAAATTAAGCAGTTCTCATCGACCTAGCCTCATTTTCTGTTGTGAATACTTTATTCTGTGCCATCTTTGCCTCGAACCTCTAAGTGCTTGCCGTTCTTAGAGTAGAGGTTGATAAGTAGATCCTCCACACTTAATTTGTAATAGTTGTTCCTTTTCCTAGTCCTTGGATGAGCCCTCAACATGTACTGTTTTTTTTTCTCAAAATGACTCCTGAGATTTTCACTCCCACTTACAACTTCGCGGATGGCCTCTTAGACCATTGACCGATTTAGTTTGTGTAATATTTTTTACAACCTATGGATCCGTTTCACGGTCTTCCGAGTTTTTCTTTGTCTAGAGCAGTAAGACGAGTGGTTGTGGCTCAAACAGTTCAAAGGGTTCAAACGGTTTGGTTATGTTTGATCTTGGCTGGAATCCAGCCGACGACGACGTCCAGGCCGCAGTACGTGTGTAGCATGGCGAGCAGAGGGGACAGTTCCATGCCTATTGCAACAGTTCGGTTTTCAAAATATCTCGATTGTAATTTCCTTTTGGTCGGGCACAATGGAGGAGAGGTTGCTTTAATAGGAGACATCTGAAGGCATTGAGCGGATGTGTGATGTAGACGCTGGGTATCGGGAAGTTGACCGAACAAATAAAGGGTCTCAGGAATTACTACTGTGCGAGTGGGTTGGAAATCAACATTTGTGTGGTTGCCGCTGATTGATTGGCATCTGCGTTGCTCAATCGTCAAATTGCCGAATGGGTTGGCAATCGTAAACACCTTCCTTCATGAGAAGCTTGGTTCATCCTCGCACCTTGTTGTACACAGGCACTGTCTCTGATCTGTGTCTTTCTTAATAAATGGTGTCCATTTCTTGTATAACGTGAGCTAGCGCTTTCTACTTCACATGATACCGTCGTATTGAACGAGGCTGCTCCCAACCCATGCTTGCTGTTTTCGTTTAGCAGGTTCAAGTATCGATGATGTGTAGATCGAGTGCAGACGAGAGGTCCGCTGTTCAAAACGGGTGTTATGTGCATTTCGTTGGTATAGAAACACCGCTACCACCGCAAAGTCCATGAAGATCACGCGTCAAGAAGGAGAGGGGATACTAGGAGGATTAATTGTGGCTTCCGGCAACATTCTAACGTGGAACAGCATAAAACTTTCTCAATCCTGAATCCTCACTGTTTCCAATGCCTACGTCTCCCTTGCCAAGCTATTATGGTGTCTCCACAGTGTTGTATGTTCCTGTTAATTTTACATCATTATAATAAATTTTTCCTTTTTTTGTTTGTTTGCTAACAGAAAACTGTGGGGGTTGAACGAGGCTGCGTAGGGGATGATAACTGCGCTTTTTGATAGACGTGAACGAGGTGTGTGAGATGAAATGGTCCACTCTAACGTTTCGGCTAAGGCATCACCACCTGTGGAATGGGTGTTCGAGTGTCTGTTTAGTGGAAAAACAAAGGAGTAACTCATCTGTTTGGAGTAGTGCAGGCGGTCGATTAAGTCTGGTAACTTATTCGTTTATGACCCACGACCCACAGTGGAATCGCCTAACCTCTACTATTAAAAAAATCCACTTCTGTTAGAATGGTTGAGAATAACGGATGTAGTGGGTGGAAAAGATGCCATTTTCAGTGCAAAGTGTGCACACTCGAAAGAATCGTGTAGCTTATACTAAAAGGGATTAAATTGTACACCTAATCGATGCTCCTGACAGAGATACTCCACTGCATGACGTCGGTATAGACTTTGTGTTGAACGGGCTACAGGAGGTAGATTTCACCCTGAAGCCATTGAAGTGCCGATTTCTGCACTGCCGAATTGAGCAACTTTGGCCGTACTGTCTTGTCTAACTAAAGAGCAAGTGAGGACCCAAAAACACCAACTGGGTCGCCACTTGAGATTCTTTAAAGGCTTTGCAAAGATTGCAGGACAGCTGTATAAACTGTTGGAAAGGTGGGGAAGGTTTTTTTCAATAAAAGAATGGGCATGATAAAGCATGTAGAGAACTGGGTCGCGTGTCTACTTGCGGGCCCATTCCAACATCTTGAATGCTTGAGTAGAGCAACTTCACCGTGCGTACACTGAATGATGACGCTAGCGATGCAGCCGTATTCGACGTACTCCCACGGAAGGCAGAGGAACAAAGAAGTGAGGGAATCCGTCATCGGTGTACCAAATCAACAAAAAGTAAGGCAGGGAAGCGCAGCTCAACGTGGACTACCTGCCACCCGCTTGGTGTTAGGACATCTCAGACATCACCCAATAGCAAGGGTGGCCATAATGAAAACGGATCATCAGACGCTGAACTGCTTGGTTGAAAGTGATGCGAAAGATGGGCTATTTGGTTGCACGTTGGTACAAGGAGCTGCGTCGGTATGATTCCACGGAGCAGTGCAGAAACAGAGAAATGCATGGCACTGGAGGCGCCCCAACCTGCAGACCAGTCGTTTCAAAGGTGGTGTTGCAGTGCAGTTAGTACCACATTTTTGAGCGAATGAGCTAAAATCGTAAAATAAATGGTCCAAGTACCGATTCGGACACGGCTCTGGTCTAAGGATAGATTTCTTGCATCATCTGAAGAAGCCGTAGTCAAAGAGATGAATTTGTCGAGCTCTGCCTCTATGCGGATATGACTTCCAGAGCAAAAGACACTGATTTCTTGCTCTCAGTTAAGAAGTGCTAGAGTTCTGCCGAAACTGAGTTGTGTACATTATTGGCCTATAAATGCCTCGCTTCCCACCCTCATCTACAACGCATGGTCACTAGGACTCCTAGGATCCTAAGTAGATATTGTCGTCTTGGCTTTGTTCGGAGGCAAGTGAGATTGTACTCTTGAAAGGTAGTTACAACTGACACTTAGTCAAGTCTAAGGAATGCCTTTCGTGGTAACTAAGGCACTTCTGACAGCGTCTTTTAAGTTTTAATTCAAGAAGCAAGGGCGAGTACTCTAGTGCATTACTTCACGGTATCCTATACCTCGCAAGGCAGATTGTGTGGATGGAACGGGGACAGATACGTTACAGCGCACGAGGAGAAGGGACAGATGGATGAGGAGCAGTTAGCTGAACGCGGCATTACCTCTGCGAAATGGTACTCTCTACAGCTCCAACACACGCGCTCCTGACAGGCGATCAGAAGCGATATGAGTAATTTACAGTGGCAGCAAGCAAGATTACTTAAAAGCAGCGATTTGCCAAACCTAAGAAACTGCCGAGCTTCGTCTGTTCAATGGTGCTGGCCATATGCTCACCCGTTATGCATGGTGTTTGGGCGCTGTCATCACTTCTGACGAGTGTATGCTCCGGAAGTGTGGTAGCTCGTTGCAGAAAACTCCATTTTTAGACTCACAGGCGATCCTCAGTGTAAAAGACGGTCCAACATCAGTTTTAGGTTGGTGTTGTGCTCCCAGGTGTCTGTGTCAGAGACGAGGAGGCTATCGAGGTGAGTCATACATTGTTTTGGGAATAAACCGACTTTTGCAGACTACACAAGGCGTTGGAAGGTGGTCGCTACGCCAGCGTCTTAGTGACCTTGCCCGAAACTCATGTATCGGATTTGGCTTTGTGAAATTTGGATTCCTTCTGCCCGCCTCCGCCACTTCCACATTCTGTCATCCTGAAGTTGAAGTAAGAGTGGAGAACTGTTTAAGCCAAATTGACAAATCGAGCGACTCGTTCATGTGGAGTAGAGGAAATGCGTCCGCCTCAGTTACGACGTCCAGATTCCTATAGGTCATGCACAATCGCGTGCTACGGTCGATCGTCTTTATTAGCACAATCGCAGAGGCTCACAATGACTTTGCTCTTAAATTACGCCTTCCACCAGGCTGACATCTAGCAAATGAGGTGGTATGCGTCTAGGTGGTTATTAGATGGGTCTAGCTTCACCGATGTCTGCCGCATGCTTTACGAAACTTGCTCGGCTCAATCTAGCGCTTCATCGTGCCAACGTATTCGTGTACTGACTTAGCAACTCGCAATGTTTTTTAACTCGTTATGAGTAAAATGAGTCGGCTGTGTGTACGTTCACCGAAGTTATTTACGGGTATGGCTGTGGCTTTATAGAGGGCACTACAAGCGTCACCTGCGATTCCATTGGTAGCGAAACAGGTGAGTTCGCTTTATTGCCCCACTGAGTAGATTAGGTGCTTTTCGCGAAATTTATGACGACTTGGACGTTGCGTAGAACATTAGCGTCGGAACATTATGTGCTAAGCCAGTTCTAGACATTGTTCAAATTTTTTCTCTCTGTACAGACTTCTAATGATGCGTAGTGCTGCTTCCCCGACCCATGACTTGTCAACGTGGAGAAAGCGTTCACTTAAGCCGATCTACGGTACCAAAAATTTCAAATGCAAGCTGCTCTGCTCCCTTTAAGCGTAAAGGGGATGAGTCAAGGTGGGGTAGAGCACAAGAAATGAGTGAAAGCAGCGTACTTACGTGACGATTTGGAGCAGCAGCAACAACTAGAGCATGGGCTTTATTTGAGTCTCTCGAATACACGAGAAGAGGTGTTCAGTTCAGTGACTCATGCGACTGACCGAACCGGAGCGACAACTTCTCTACGTGGAAATGCAGGGATGCAGATCAGGAGAAAAGATACAATTCTGCCTACTGTCTGCTCTCCACTCGTCAGTACAGGAAGCTACGATCCTCTATGAGCATTAAGCGGAGGTTACTCA
>JADWOT020000958.1:33440-85000 GCA_036345935.2 Taenia hydatigena
TATAACAAAGAAACCGGTCACGTACATTGAAAAAAAAGCAGGTCTTTTTAGCAGCCCCTGCCTTTTCCTTCTCCTGTGTCCCTCACTCTCCTTTTGCCGCTTATTGCAATGGTTGTAGTATGTACGTATGGTGCGCCAAGTGCCACTAGCAAATCTACCCGATATACACTAAAATGTGGCCACGGCATAAGTTGGCAGTCTATGTCGCCTTACATTAGACTACTTGGACTTTCCTGCCTTATTCATCTCGACCCACACCTTTTATTAGGTTCGGACACATTCATTGACTGGCAGGTGTTTGTTCTAGCACACATTCATTGCCGCAGCATAACTTCCTATAAATGGATGCATTTGACTAACAGAAACACAACTTCTTGCTTTAACAACCAACGATGGTCACATTGTTAAGGAACTGGTGCGATTGGGTTGTGCATAGCAGTAAGAATAGCCTAATGTGCCGAGTCCTACAGTTCTCCTCTTTATCCAGTTGTCACCAAAATTATGGAAGGAAGGGGAAGGTGGTAGAGATTAACATCGATTGTTGCGTACTCTGAAGTACTATTTGCTTTGAATTCTTATCATTCGATGTGTGCTAGATTCCATGCTAATTAGGTGGGTTTTGATTTGACGTGTTTTATTTTTGATTACACAGCCAAACCTCTCACCCTTTGAGGTCATGTGACAGATGGAGGGACACGCGTTGCGCCCAACGTCCACCAAGTTACGCAGATACATCTGCCTTTTGTAGGTATTTCTTAATGCATGTCATCAACAGCTCGACACAAATTCACCGGTCAGGTGGGATTGCACACAATGTTGCTATTTTTTGCTTACTCTAGTTTTATTGCTCCAGACTGCTGTGCCATGAACTCGGAGGTGTCCGATTCTGCGTGTTACAGGATGGCGAAGATGCAAACAGACCAGATTTCAAATTTCGGAGTATGCAGAAGTCTCAGACTGACTAGCTTGCTAACTGGCTGTAAACATCATTATCATTGCTCAGTCCTCGAGTTTCGTAATAGATGATCGCTCAGAGCTGTGGACGACTTTTCAAGCTTGAGCCCTAGATACCGCTGTGCTGACATGAATTCAAGTTTAGCGATGACTAGTTGTCATCCTTCATGAGTCTGACTCATGTCCACGACAGTCTCAGGAGGTATTCTTGTTTTATAGGAGACTCGCGTGTGAAAGCTCTATCGGCAACGCTGCGTTGACTTCTTCCGCGTCGGAAACTTTCCAAAAACAGTAAGAAGAGGAGCTGCGAGTGAGGTAGTAGCGAGAGATGTCTTCACATCCACATTCTCAGATGCCGCCAATCGATACAACTCTTTCTTATTCACTCACATTTGCCTTCCCATGCAGACAATTGGTGTGGTAGAGAACAATACTTCGAAGCCTTGCATCTCTTTTGGGTTGACTCCTCACATTTCTCCTTTTCTCTGCTTCATTTTTAGTGCCTGGCTATGTTATGCCTCTCAGTTAGGAAGATACACTCATTATTTAATCTTGACGGAATGTTCCTCTTGTTCTTGAAATCCGGTTAGGGCTTGGGTTTGGTTGCAGCGCCCGCTGGTAGGGTGTCAGGATTACTACCTAGGCGAGTTGATGTGAGTACTGGCTTGCGCCCTCTCGAAATGGAACCAGAAGTCCGCAAGTTATTACTAGACTCGAGGCACTGGTTGAGTAGATCACATTGCAGCACTTTATCACTTTTTGGGGCAAATATGGCATTAAGGAAAGGGATTTCGCGGTGCCACAGTTAGCAGTCGCAGATTCATAGCAACTTCACAGGTCAAAATAGAGCCAAAAAAAACATGTTTAACCGGCAGGTGTCAAGTTTTGTAGAAATGGCTGCAAAACACAATGAGGTGATAATGAAATCGACTTTCTAGAAGGAATTCGTGGAGATATAGACACAAATTCACCTACTGCACTTGTCAAAAATTGAACTTCACGTGTTATCTATAATGTGTTTCAGTAAGTATTTGCATTGCTGAAAACGGAATTTCGGAACCTTTCTAACCTACCTTTAACAATCAATGAAAATTTGAACACTTCAATAACTGAGATTTTATAGAAAACTCCATTTGACTCTAGCATTGTGAAGGACCAATCCCATTTGAGTCCATATGCTAAAAAATACATTTAGCCCATTTGGCTGACAACTCGGTTAACTTATCAGCTTTACGGCCTATTTGTTAATGGGTACAGTTACTTATGACCAGCCCATCAACCTCCATTAGTTTCGGGTTCAAGGCGACTTCCATCGAAAGAACAGGAAGCAAATGCAGTTTGCAGTCAGACGATGAGGCAAAAGTAGGGAGGTTCAAAAAGCAAATTAATCGTCATAACACAGAGTCACCTAAACCGCAATTTGAAAAAATCACCTAACCCGCCCCCCCCCACCTCTTTCATAAATTGACACGATTAAGACTCCCGAGTTTTATTCATCTGACCCGTAATCTTAGACTTTATTGGCTCTCATGGCTTATAAATACAGTACGTAATTCAGTCATGGAAACGGTGCAGAACTGTGTGGACACCTTTTCATCATGTCCAACTTTACAGTGAGAAAACTTCTGGACCTCCCCGATCCTGAGCATCCTCAACATCTGGCAAAGCTGCAAACAAACGGTATTGTCTATCAAATTGCTTTATCACTCTTTACGTACCGCCTTGTTTGCATGCATATGTACCTCAAGCTTTTGTTTTTTTTTGCCACTTTTCGCTTATCGGTTATCATGAGCTGAAGTTGAACTAATTTGCTGTCCTTTGTAGCTGCCCTTATCTGTAGCCACAGTAACATACTAAGTGTAGAAGAAACTCTACATCATTTATTCAGGTACGTTTATTTTCTTATTTACACACCGGTCAGGGTTGGCATTGGAGAACTGCTTCGCAGCGCTTCTCACCGGTGGCATTGCGATTTTCAACCATCGCGAAGCCGTTCCAACAACCACGTATTTGCATCCAGTCGAGCCAGCAGGGCTAAGGCCAAACAGGATCCAAAATAGTGCACTCGGTGTAAATAAGCCCCTGACGCAAATAAATGTAGAGATGACATGTTCTCATTCCACTCGCTTCGCTTTTACAGGCAAACCGAATACGGAGGACCAAGTTGTACTCGAGGGAGGGACAAACTCGGATCCCCAACAATTAGTCGTATCGGCTTTGTTACCAACCGTGCAAATGCAGTTGGAACAGGCAACACCTCCTTCGTCACAAAAGGCGGAGAAGATAGTCTCTGCTCTGACTAAACCTTCAGTATTTTCAATAACCAACTCCCTTTTTATGCATTTGATACAGACCAATAATGAGGACAAACAAACGCAGCTGAATTCTTTGCCACCAAAATGGCGAAAAATTGATGAGATCACTTCCAATGAAGCAGATGTCTTAGAGGCGACGCCTGTATTTCCACCACGCAGTACTCACTTCGCTAGCCCTCCAAAGCCTGAACTACAACAGACGTCCTGCATCGACATGTCTTTACTTCCACACCACGATGGAAGCTCAGGTCAACCTCAATCTACTACTACGTTGCCGCCCTTCTCAACAACTAACCCACTCTTATTTGACACCTCGTCAATGTTACGTCAACTGCTGCTACCACAGGTGCAACGGCCGTTCCCGTCGCCAAGCACGTGCCGACAACCTTCGGCAAACGTCTCCTCAATTCCAGATTTCTTTCTCCTCCAGCAACCTACTGACACCGGATCCATGCCTGATTCAACAAACTGCACTACAACGTCATCCACAGGGCAAGCTCAGATACGTCAGACAGTATCTGAGGCACAAAGACAAGACAGCCGCAGGGTCTCCTTCACCTCGTACCAAATCGGCGAGATGATGAGATGCTTCAACAGCGAAAACCACCTCTATATGCAGGAACGCAAAGAACTGCCGCGTCGCATCAACTTGAATGGGGATCAGGTTGGTCGAGCAATAGGGTGCTAAATGAACTCGTTTAATAGACAGCCATTAGTGTATAGCAATTAATTGCCTACAATTGAGTCGTCTAGCTTCGTCATTCTTGTGACTTTTCTGTTAGTTTATGGAGTGGTTCCGAAATCAGCGCTACGGAACGAAGAGAGCCGATGAAAAATATCTGGCAACGAGACATCTGTGGTACAGCCAAAGATTCGTGACATGGAGAGAAGCATCCCATCAACCGACTCGTGGGACAGCGGCCCCAGTGAAAGCTTCAGAACCACTGAAAGCTCCCAATCGCAAAAGGAGCTTCAACATATCATAATGCTATTGGAGCAACCTCTTTCAGGAGAAGGTGGTGATGTGTTGTCGAGGCAAAAGCTGCGATTTAGGGCGCTAGCGGAGTGGTTGGAAAAAAAGCTTGCTGCTGAAACAGGCTAAAAGCAGGATAGTGAAGAAGAGGACATGAGGAAATATGTGGTTGCCATCATGACATGCCATGTGGACATAAAGTTAGAATAGCAAAACATCATCACTACAGCCACTTCATGAAAGGCAGCCAAGGACGGTCCGGAGACGCTTCTTAGAGAAAGCGAATAACTTGTTTTGTCAGCTCTACATACTTCTTTGTGACTTCGTCTTCACCATGCTAATTTTGGTCTGCATCAGTAGCAGGCTGATTTTCAAACCACCCTGCCAGCGCCCTAAGTAGCTGACTGCCACGACAGCATATCACCACCTTCTGCTGAAGGGACTTGCTCCGATTGTACTGCTGTCTGTTGGGACTTCCGTTGTGATCGAGAGCTCTCAGTAGTTCCTAAGCTTTCACGGAGGTTACTGTCGTACGAGTCCGTTGATGAGGCACTTCTGTCCATGTCACGAACCATAGGCTGTGCAACAGGTGCCTCATTGCCGGAAATTCTTCCACCGGCCTTTTTTTGTTATGTAACGTTGGTTTTGGAACCATGTCTTAACCTAATAGAAAAGTTAACATTATGGCGAGTACAGACGGCCGAATCGTAGGCAATCACTAGACAATAAAAGTTGTCTATTATACAAGTTCACTTAACACCTTAACGCTTGACCAACCTGAGTTCCCGTCAGATTAATGCGCCGCGCCAGATCTTCGCATTCACTCCTACTGATGTAGTTGTTCTCTTTAAAGTGCCTCATCATCACATTAATTTGGAAGGGCGTGAAGAGAACTCTGCGTTTACCAAGTCGTTGTGCCTCAGATACTGTCTGGCATACCTGAGGCTGTTCTGCAGCTGGTGTTGTAGAGGAGTTTGCTGCATCAGGCATAGATGCAGTGGCAGCAAGTTGTTTGAGAAGAGAGTAGTCTGGGATTGAGAAGACGTTTGTTGGAAGGTGTTGTCGCATGCTTGGTGGTGTGGACGGTCTTTGCACTTGGGATTGTAGCAGCCGTTGACTTAGCTTTGACAAGATGTAAATTAGTAGCGAGATCAATGTTGAGAAGATCGGTGACGTAGTGGTAGCTTGAGGTTGGTCTGAGCTTCTGCCTTGTTTTGGAGGCGAAGACAAGTCAATGCAGGACGTCTGTGGCAGTACAGGCTTTGAAGGGCTAATGGGCTGCGGACTGCGTGGGGAAATGAAGACACTGCTCCTACGACATCCCATCCATTAGAAGTAGCCTCATCAAGTTTCAGCCGTTTTGGTGGCGGCGAATTTAGTAGGGTTTGCTCGTCTTCATCGTTGGTCTGTGACGAACACACTAAGGGAGGATTAAGTCTTGAAAACGCTGGATGTTTGGCCAGAGCCGAGACTGTTTCTTCCACCTTTTGTGACGTGGAGGGTGTTTCGTGTTCCACTTGCTGTCGATGAGGCTAATTGTTGGAGATGCGAGTTTGTCTCTCTCCCAGGCACGGGTGGGCATCCCGCATTTGGTACACCTGTCAAAGCAAAACGACTGGGATAAGAACACGAGCACCTGAATGTAACTAAGTGGTAGCTCCACTTTAATTGGGTCAAGAGTTTATTCATGAAATTGGGTCCTGATTGACCCCAATTCTACGTGACCGTTGGGATGGCTTCGCGATGGTTGAAAATAGTAAGGGCACCGATATAAATATTGTACAAAAGTTTTCCAATGTCGGCTCTGACCGGCGTATAAAAGGGAAAAATGTGCGTGAAGAAGTAGTGTAGAGCTTTATCTACAGTAAGTGCGTCAGGTATGTCACTGTGGCTGTGGAAATGAGCAGCTGCAGGGGAAAACAAATGAATCCAGCTTCAACTCATGGGGACCAATGGACGTAATGTGGTGCTGACGGTACAAAAGCTAGAGATACAAAGGTATGCAAACAAAGGAAAACATAGAGTGATAAAATAACTTGATAGACAATACCATTTGCTAGCTGTCTGTCTGTAAGGTTAGGCATTATGAATTTGTGATCATGCAAATTTGCGCTCTTGACTGAATTACTTACCATATTTATGGACTACGGGAACCAATAAAATCTCTAATGCGGGTCAGACCAATAGGATTCGTAAGTCTTTAGTTGTGCCGATTGTTTTAGAGGGGGATGGATTACGTGAATTTTTAAATTTTGTTCTAAGGGACTCTGTATTTTGACGCTTAATTTGCTTTTACTTAGGATCTACCTACTTTTGTCTCTTCGTCTGACTGTAATTTGCACTTTTTTTCTGTCCTCTTAATGAAGTCTTTTAAAAGCCAGAACGAGTAAAGTTTGATGAGTGGGTTACCATCAGCTGTACGCATTGATGAATGAGATGGAAAGATACAAATTAATCTAGCTGTCACTTGAATGGGTAAACAAACTTTTTGTTGAAATATGAATTCAAATTGAATCGCTCTATTACGATACTGAGACAAGGAGGGTAAAAAGGTCCCAAAATCTGTTCTTATTAATGCAAAGCTTTACTGAAACCCAACCTAGCACTCACATAAACCTGCCCAGGTGTCACTCCTGGCACCCTATCACCGAGCGCTAAAACCAGCACCAAGTCCCAACTCGATCTTCAGAAAAAGAGATACCTTCCGCCAAAATTAGATAACAGAGTGTTTTTTCTAGGTGAGAGGCGCAGATTAGAGGAAGGATAGAAAAATTAGGTAAGGCAAGGAGCAAATATGAAAGAAATGCAAGCTCTTTAATACCATTGTAAATGGAAAAAGAAAGAGAGTTGTTTCGAAATGTGACATCTGACAATGTGGGTGTGAAAGCATCTCTAGCCACTACTTTGCACGTAACTCCTCTTCGTACTGCATACGGAAACAGTGTCCGGTAAGGGAGGATTCCAAACAGTGCTGTAGATAGAGCTGTCACACGTTAATCGTGACAAAACAGCAACCCTCAATGAGGTCATGTCATGCTCAATCGTTTGACATGAGTCTGACTCATAAGGGATGACATCTAATCGTCGCACGACTTGTATTCATTTAAGCACAACAGTATCCACGACTTTAGCCTGATTAGTCGTCTACAGCACTAAGCGATCATCGATCACGAAACTCGAGGGCTGAGCAAAGATGGTGATATTCGCAGCCAATTATCAAATTATCCATTCTGAGGCTTCTGCATACTCAAACATTCAAAGTGAGGTCTGTCTTCGGCATTGCCACCCTGTAGCACGCAGAATCGGATACCTCCGAGGTTATGGTACAGCGGTCAGAGTCATGCGAATCACAACAGCAAATACAACACCTCAGTCTCAGTGAAGAAGGGTGCGCAAAAATAACGGTATTGGAGGCATTAACTTACCTGATTGGTGAACTCGGTGCCGGATTTGTTGATGATATAGATGACGAAGTACCCACAAAAGGCAGATGTGTCTGCGCTACTTTATGGACATAGAGCGCAACGTGTGTCCCTCAATGTGCCACATAACCTCAAGGGGTAGAGAACTTACTGTGTGATCAAAAATCGAAAACATCAAATCAGAACTTACACAATTGGCATAGAATCTGGCACACTTGGAATGATAAGAATGCGAGGCTAATAATACATCAGAGAACACGATAATCGGCGTTCAGCTCCACCCCTTCCCCCCCTTCCTTATCTAATTTTGGTGACACCTAGACAGGAAGGCGGAATGAGGTCATCGGCATGCGAAGCCATTCTTGCCACCATAAACAACCGAATTGCGTCAATTCGTTAGCGATGTGACAGTAATTGGTTGTTAATGCAAGAAATTTCATTTGATCGAGTTAAATGCTTCCATTTGAATCAAGTTGTGCTACGTGCATAGATGTGTTTTGGAAAGAAGACCAGCCAGCCAATGAATGTGTCCGAACCTGGTGGAAGGTGTGCGTTGAGATGACGAAGGCAGAAAACCCTGAGTTAGGTCATGCAAGGCGACATAGACTACCAACTTATGCTTTGGTCGCATTTTACCATTTTTGGATAAACTTATTAGTCGCACTTGGCGCACTTTTACTTGTATACCAAAATTACTGAAATGAGCGACAGAAGGAGGGTGAGAGAGACAGAGCGGGAGGTAGGAATGACGGGGCATGCTAGGAAAACCGCCTTTTTTAATGCACGTTAGTGTTTTAACCTCTCTGCTGCATTACTTGAGTAGCTGTGCAACTACGTGGTCGCCAAATTGGAACAAGTAGTGATGGTTCCAGGTCGTGGGCATTCCAACGGACTCCATTCGGCTGGGTCGTAAACGTGTCTTTACCTCCTCAACAGCAAATGTCTTAAGGCATTAAAGCAGAGGTTAGGCATTTGAGTGGCGATTAACATGCTGTTTGAGGAACCCCCATGCTACTCCATTTCCTTTCTCATGCTAAACTAACCCCACATTATAAATAGCCGCTTCACTCCAATGAGAGTAGTGCAATGGCGGGTCATTTGTAAAAATACAGGTTTGGAATACTCTCGTGACCGACAGCTAATATCCTCGTTTCATAAGCCTTTACATGGTCCACAATAAAGGGGCCATACTTACTCGAGTGGGCATTTGCTGGCTGTGCATTAATAACAACGGGTAGCTACGATGTTTGATCAAGTGAAAGATGGAGAGACCCACGGTTGACTATTGCTTCGACAGGATTGCAATAGTAGCATACCGATCACTGATGGCATGTAAATAGTTAGACGTGCTTTCTTTTATTAATTGGAGTTCGAATCGCAACTTTCTGAGGTCTTTTAATCAGCAACTCCATTGTCAAGCACTTTGGCGGAATGAACCTCTAAGACGTGCTGTTAGACCCTCCCATCTCTGGCTTTTCTGCATTTCGGCAGTGCGTTCCTTGCCCCTTGTTTTAAGGAGAGTCTCAAGGCGTTGCACTTACCTCAACACTTCGCTAGAGCACAAAAAGCTTTGGCTTTGAGTTATATGCCATCACGAGGAAGTCAATTCAAGCAAGATAGTCGGGTGGGATTTAAGTTCCACGCTCACGAACCCTGTGTTATGTAAAAGTTTTGTCACCTTAAGAGAACAATAAAATGCGACCTAACTGCTTTCCAACGGTAGAATTCAAATAGTCAACCACACGGCAAACCCTTGCAGTTGTTTACGCATGCAATTTCAGCCTGGTCTTCGGGATCACTGACAAATTGGTTGCCACCCAATTGTTGCATCTGTTCGACTCCAACAACCCTCGTCAACCGACATAAATGCCAGCAGCTTGAGGAATCCATCAACATAAAATTGGTGCTTTCACCTTGTCTTAGTGGCTATTCATTCAACTGACTAAAGTGCCTCCTTTTTACATGCTGGTCATTTACAGCTATTCATTTTCCACTACTTGAATGCTTTCTACAGGCACTGTAGGCAGAACCGTCTCGGCCAGCCTCATCTATGCCAGAAAGCTTAGTCCTCAATACTCTTCTAGGTTTAATATAAAAGAGCATAGCATTACCCCTTTAATTCTTTACTTTATAAGTTCGTTTCGCCCAAACTTTTGAGTACAATACTGAACAAGCGTAAATCAAATCACAGATCAATTATTAAGTATACTGTTTACCATCCTGCACATTCTTCCATCATCCACTTTTTAAGAGATCAATTTGTCCATGTCTTTACACTTTCCATCTCTACTCATTCATCACCTCGTTCTTGCTCTTTATCTACTACGTGTGTCGCCGGTCCCTCCATAGTCGCTTAGGCGACTGTTATTCCTTCGATTCGATGCAGTTTCGGTGCATCGTTCCCAACCTACTTTGCATTTTTAGTTCATCTATAGAAGGACCACCAGTCACATGGGTTCCAGTTTGAATGAGTTCATTTATACATTATAATTAACAATTATGAGGGGGACTCAAATTCACTAACTTAGGCTTGACTTCATAGAGATTTGCCAAGTACTCCGCACCATCACTTCGTAGCGCAATAGCGTTTGCTGCCTCCTGAATGAATGTAATATTTTTATACGGTAGCACCGTTGGACGTTACGATTCGACAACGGCACCTTTACTGTTGGGTCTACTGAATAAGACGTCAATGACTTCTTGATAAAACACTTACATTAGCTGTTAGAGTGGTAAGACCCCATATCTTTGTTCATCACACATTTAGACCAAAATAATGCAGTGTGCTGGAAATAACGTTGTGTTATGAGGGTAACGGTCGAACATGAAAGCATTGTGGCTGGTCAACAGGTGAATCGAGGGGTCAGTGGGTCATGACTAGACCAACTTCCTAGTGATCTGCGTGTTAACTTGCACCCTTCTTCCACGAAGGCTAAGAATGAATACACCAAAGTTGAAAATGATTACATCACTCAAGTATGTAGTAAGTACACCGCCAGCATCGACTCTGCCCATTCCTAAGTTCGTCCAGTGTGCTCTGGCAGAAAGCAATTTCTGTTACACTCAACCACACCTCAAGCTATAGTGATTGCGCTTTGCCGGCCCAACTTCATACATTGCGCATCCATATTCGGCTTTAATAAAATGCACCCGGACAAATTTATCATCCGTTTCGTCTAATTATCTTTGTTCAGCAAACCATTACTTTCACAATATTATAATCCTGGCTAATTCGTTCGTCAGGCACTGGACATCCTTTTTGGACACTCCAATCCTTCTTCCAAAATCCGCTCGTCGCGGGCGCTTACAGTAAATAAACTTTTTGGTCTCTAACAGATTCTTCCTCTAATAGAGGATTTTCCACATTACGACCTTACAGCGCGCAGCGAAAGCTTTGCAATCATGCAGAGGGCTCTTTACTCCCCGAGCAAGTAATGGCACCATGCATTCCGCACCCTAAAATGCATCTTCATGCCTCATTTGATGTTTAGCACTACTGAAAGAGGTAAACTGCGAATATGCCTTGAGTTCTTTGATATAAAAGCTGATTGGTAGCAAGCTGATTCTTCGAAGTTGTTTAATTTGGACGAGCAATACTTTACTCATTTTTCGGAGCACTCGACCTCGTCTACTGGAGCGTACTCCACGGAATCCTTCTTTTTAGCTACTTGCTAACCTATCAGCAGTAGAACGGCCAAGTAGACGTAAGGCCTAGTTCTTTACAAGGCAAAATCAGCCCAGCGAAAATGGTTTGAAGTTGCTGTGAGAATTAGGAACATTCGTAAATGTGAGCATAGCCAAAAGTAAACGCGTGTAAAGAAAATCCAATTGAGTTCCAGAACCCATAACAAAAATAAACACAAATCTTAGGATCAAAACCGAAAACCTCCACAGCAAGTGCAAAGGTTTTCACATCCCCCTTCATTCACTCATAAAACTGTGGAATTCTGCAGTTAGGCACAAGCAATAGGTTCAGCTACGTGCTAAAATGTCGAGGCACATGCGCAAACACGCACACACTTTTCAGAGGGTTAGAAGCTCCACGAAAATCACAAGGTATACAAACACGTGGCTCAAAGAGAAATGAAGGCAGTAGACCTTCTATCTAGTCTCTCTTCGCCCATCGTTGCGTGACCGTCACGTCTAAAAGAGAGCAGTAAAAAAGAAGCAGGATGGAAAATGGAACGATGCATGAGGGCCAAGTCGTGAAAGTGGATGAATGGCTGTCATTCGTCACACCTGCAGAGATAGAGGAAGGTGTTTCTGAGTTTCTTCTGTTACTGATGCCACAAGAAAAAGAAGCACTTGTGCATGCAGCCATAGCTTGACAGGAGGTGAAGAGACTAAGTTTCATCTCTCACCACATTGGAGTTCAGTGTTCTTCTAGCAAAGTAAGCGATCAAAGGGCACAAATTAAACACCTCGACGGAAACGAAGAAAAGAGGAGGAAAAAACAATGTAGGCTGAGAAAATTTTGCCAGATTTTCACTAACCGGTAGACTAAAATAACCCGGTGATAAGCCATTTTAAGAGCTCCTGCGTAATCCGTACCATCCTACATTACCTTCCATCTCTGCAGACACAATACGGTCAGAGTTCAAAGTGGTGGAGAGCTCACGCTCCTTTGACACGAAGTTCGTCAACAATGCACTCACTCCGTCGACGCCGGATGCAGACTTTGGTCTAACAAACCTATTGACGCTTTGATTGTCCATGCCCAAGGAAGCGCGTGATGAGAGACAAAAATACATGCATTGTGGAAATGGCTTGCAAAGTATGGCGACGGCAGGACCGGATGTGGCAGGATTGTAATATCTTTCATGGAATAAGTGATACTCCTCCTACCACCATCACCTTTTACAATACCAATGGCTTTAGAGAACCTGACTTCTCTTTACTCCTTGACGACTTGCCACTAAAGAGGCATCATCCTTTATCCCAGCACCTGCTTAAACATTGACTTCATTTTCTCCCTTCTCTCCTTTGGATATAACAACCTTTCTACCAGATTTGGGAAGCCTTTCCGCCGGGTAAAGAAGGCAACTTCAAGCAGACGTGCGATGTCAAGTGTGTTGTTAAGGGGGAATTTATCTTAAAGAAATGAGTAACTGGAGATAGTCGCAATGAATGGGTGTACAGATGTTACGAATATACAGCTTAGGCATTAATAGACGAGTAAATGGATTCATAGATGCAAGGGAGGTGAGCTATGAGTCCTGAAGATCAGAGATGTCTGCGTGGGATGGCACACAGACGCAGCCCTAGTTAGGTAGAAACGCACAATGGCTCAGCGCCTTCTCGAGCAGCTGAAGCAGTCTTCGCGTGTTATGAGAGAGAGAGCCAACATAACCACGTTACTAATTCTTGCATTTTTCGTGAGATTCTGCTGTCCTAACCCCTGCAATTTTTCTAGGAATCTTCTCGCGCGTCTCTCACTCCCTACTGCAATCCTCTTCAACAAGCACTTTTACTTCACTAAATCAGCCAGTGACTCTGCGCTCTCCGTCAACCCTGTCTTTAAGTCAAATATGATGGATTAAAGCTTCATATACTTGTGGGCCTTCTCTTGTGTGATCTCGTCTATCCTACCGCCGCCATCGTCAGCCGCTGTGGTGGTGACAATCGCAGCTGTGACCTTCTCGTCACGCATGACGCGGCGTCTGAGAGCATTCAGTGTCACTTATGGCCTCAAAGCGGTAGTGCTAGTCAAATCTAGGATGGCCTCAAAGCTGGTCATGCAAACATTCATGCCCTCTACCTCACACACCGAATCTTTTCTGAAAGACCAGAAGGTGCTAACACTGGTCTCAGCTAGTGTGGAAACAGGGAAGAGCCCAGGGGTTAATCCATCGTGGAGCGAACGTTGTGGTTTTCTTTGTCAATATAGAGAATTCGCAATTTGGCTTCGAGAAATGCCGCAAGAATTTACAGAAAAAAGTGAGGTGCTGAATACAACTAGGTGCACCTCTCGATCAAAACGAATAGAGGCAAGCGCATCCTCAAACCAGCAGTGTCCCACTTTACCTTGCCACAACAGACACCCTACACATCAGCCGCACCTACGTTGTCCGATTTTAAAACGAGATTTTGGAATGCTATGGATGAAAACAAATGGAGATTTGTGCTATTACTATTCCCGAGTTCGTTGACGATGTAGGGTTATTATGCTGCGTCAAGCTATTGCAGAAGTGAATCCACTACTAAGTCTTGGTAGTAATCAATTCTGAATCAAAATAGCATATATTTGCGCTATTGCAACTTTTTTTCCAAAACGGGCTCCCCACGTATCAGCCGCTTGATATTTGATATTTGAACAAGAACATCTACAAGGAAGCGAAGAAGGAAGCAGAATGCTAAGTTTCATTTCTAGCCGATTTCGGATTAAAATGAAGAGGAAAGGATTTCACTATTTACCCGTGTTGAAAGCATTTACAGAACAAAGCATGCATATAACTTTCAATTTGGATCTATTTTGGTCGCTGAGGTATCCGATTGTTTAAGGGTGTGCCTTCGTGCATTATCAATTATCTGTGTCAACCTAGGCGCTCTCATCATCGCCCAACCTTACTTTTTACAATGTGATAGGGGAATTGCCGTAAGTAATCGTTTAATGGGGAAGGCTGCTGTCATAATTTTGACTGAATCTGGATCTGACTACACTGAACATGGCGCAGCTTTATAAGCTTGCGTCTTTATAGCTTTATTTGTCAACTTAGCTATCAACCAGGTCTAAATTTTGCTGCACAACATTAAGAATATTGCGGCTGCTAGTGATAGAAGAAATAGCTGGGTACAATGCCTTTTAAATGTTGATGAAAAATCAAAAAGCAGATCGCAGCTTTCGTAATAAAGTCACTTGCTTTGCAATGTGTCCATTCCTAGACATCAAGCACCTTATAGTTAAATCGCTTCTCACTAAAGCGGAAGTAACCTTACATTTGATGCCTGATCTTAATTGCTTCTAGAATAGGGTGGGCAAAGTATGGCGCAGTACAGTATCCGCACTCTCTGGCTGTCTGTTAATCTGCACTCTGAATACAGCTGCGTGACGCAAAATGTTGTGGCACCGGAGGAGACCTACGTTTTTGGCACCGTAGCAGTTTAACAGCCCAACGAGTGAGCGTTGTTCGCGATGTGGACACTGTGTTTCCCTCATGTGAATGGCTTGGCCCTCCCAATTTGGATGCAAATGTTTACACACCTGCAGTAGTCCCCGTGCCAACAGGTTGAAGGTCGACACGCTAACACCATCTATTGGCACTCACTCATGTAGTTGCCCGCTGGTGGTACTCCTACTAGCCATTCACGTCTCTGTTTCACCACAGTACCGCATGCTGGAACGCCAACGCGAGAGGATATCATTGGTTTACTGAAGCAGTATGCTACAGTCCTCCTTCCTACCCGCCTACTTGGCATACCTACCCCTGCACTGAGTGGTTAGTTAGGGCGAGGGGCAAGAGGAAAAGGATCACCTTGTCTCCCTTTCCCAAACGGCCCCCACACTTCCCTTCCTCTTTATACCCACCAATTCATCCTCTTAACCCTTTTCAATTCGTTCTCAAGGCTGAGTAATAGTGACAATAGTAGTAGCACAACATTCTTTTAACAATTCGTGCCCCACAAACTCAACAGTGGAGACCTACTCACTCCCTCACTTACTTCCCTTGAGACGACACACCACTACTCATCACCTGTGCCACCGCAAGCAATAATTAACTGCGACCCCTCCAAAGCAAAAAGTATTCCCATACTCGTGGAAGCAAAATATGCCGCAGTTGTCACCAATAGGCTCTGGCCCATGGCGCTTCCATTCGTCGTAGGAGAACGTCCCCTGCCATCAGCATTTCCTCTCGCCTCGACCCACCCACCCACATTATGCCCGGAGAAGATGAAGAGAAGGAGATATAACAGTGGTGAAACAAGACATTAATGTGTGTGCATTTTACATATCAATAACGAAAAGCCATCCACTACTTGGCAGCGAGGGTGCAACCGCGAGGCGACTATGAGACCCGCCCTACTCACCAACACCTGTCACTCAAACCACCGGCAATGCATTACATACTCCCACTCGCCTCTTTTCTCCAGCAGCCTCCTCCTTCTCAATGCGCCCTTCGGTTCGGGTACCCAATTTGCAGTCGCTTCCTCTTCCTCCTCAGATCCTGTGATAAAAGTAGACAGGTTCCGTAGGGGTGGAGAGGCCGGCGGGGGAGCATACTCACTATCACGCGTGTTCGTGGCTAGTAGTAGCAGTAGCAGGCGACACCGAACTAAAAGCAAAAAATGTCCAACTCATGTCAACGGTATGGCCCCAAGACCACGACAGTGGTGAAAGCATTTAAGCCTTGACCAGTAGTAAAGAATCTACCGACGGCGCATCGCAAGCACAACTCTATACGGCATGAACTGTAAATGTTACGATGGGCAAAAGCAAGCACGGCATTCAATCATGATGCGTCTTCGCTTCCTCCCCCTTCCTTACAAATTAGCAACCACACCTCAGCAATAAGTCACCCCACTCAACGCTCGCACATGTGGACGTCACGAAAAACCAATGCATCGTATGATGGCTTTTAATAATATACCCTCACACCATACCTTTGTTGTTGTTAGTGATAAAGGTCTCAAAATCTGACTTCCACCTTAAATTGAGGAAAAACAAAAAGAACTAGCAAAAGTGCTGTAATTGTAGGCCTATGATAAGATCTCACTCACCTTGTACAATACGCACTGTTCCATGGGGGAGTACTTACCAAGGTACCGCCCTCTTCTCCATTCCTTCTCATCTGCCTAACACCCACGCACACGCACCCAATCTTTCATGATGTTGGAACCCTCCTCCAAGCACACAGCCGCGCTGTCTGCCTGCCTTCTTATGCCCTGTGTAAAGGAATAGTCCGCACTGAGGAGGAGAAGGCGGAGCAAGGAAACTCTCAATCGCATTCATTGCCCTCTAATAATTGCTTTAATACCACAGCTGTCGCCGTCGACAACGACGAGTTCAAAGGCCTTTGGTGTAGTCTCAGTGGCTTTCCATGGATCTGCCTCCACGTCTACATTCGCCCTTGCCATCATTAGCACCGTCGACAAGCAACCTGATGAGTCCGTAATTGACGACGACGACGACGTTGAGAAGCGTCTCGCAGCCAGCGTTGCGAGCAGTGGCAGTGACGGCGACGATAGCCAATGTTGTTCAGAGGCCGACTATTGCAACACACAAATACTGTACTTACAAGTTTCGCACACAAAATTGACACCTAGTCCTGCTCACTCACGTCTCCATGCCCATCAAATACAAATGCTCCAGAGGAGGTAAACATTCCCTTTCGCCGTAATTTGGCATCATTCAAAGCCAAGTGCTTGGTAAGTTCTCCTCCTGGCCTTCCAAAAAAGGAAATGAGGCCCCATTCATCACAACAACGTTCCCTCCTTATTCAAAGAACCCCTCACCTACATACCTACCTAAAATACCGCCAGGACAGCTTCAATCAATCTCCTCCACAACATTGTCCTGCACGGTCAACGAAGGCAAGTGTTGCCACCCAACAACCAGCCAAGGCAAAAACAGGATCTCTGCACACACACACACATATATATATATATGTTTACGGAGTTAAAAACGAATTCTAGACGATCTTAAAAATATCGATGCTTATAGATTTACGTTCAACGGAAAATTAGTAGACAGCAAGAAGAGAAGTACACTCCCGAACTGTAAAATTAAAAACACACACACACACACACAAACACCCAAATTCACGAGAAGAAGAGCCATCTACAGTAAGCTTGAAAAAAAGCTCTAGAACACTTCTCCTTCTCCTCCTCCCCATCTTTTTAGTGTTGATACAATCACCTGTGCAACCCAACAACGTGACAATAAATCCGCCCCCTCCCCCAACCCATCGGTGCTACACTCCAGTTAGTCTGCTGAGCTTGCGCCCATGCCGTTCGCACCCAATGCTTGTGCCCAACTACATAAGAGGTCACACCTACCGCTATACAATCCAACACACCGCCATCTTCCATCCCGACATCCACATCGCACATCCGAGACTGAGACTCCTCCGCCAATGACTCCACAAGCTCGCATTGCCTACCGTTCCACAGACTCACCAAATGTTATCTCACCACCACCACAGTAATTTTGTGGCAACCGATAGGGAAAAAGCAAACAAAGGAAGAGCCGATGTGTGATTGTCCAATGTGCTGCAAAGCTAACACCCTTAAACATATCCAATGATAGGAGAAAGCACCTTAACAAGCAATAGTTTAAGAGTGCTACAAAATGCCGTCCGCGTAATGATGCGAAAGCTTCCCACTAGTCACTTCTTCCTCCGCTTCTGCTGCGTCTACCTCGCTCAGACACCAACTCATGCCGCCAAAGCTGGGCCTAACACTAAGTCATCACCGAGACCCTCTAAACAGCACGTTTCCCAAACATCATACCAACACAAAAAATAACTCTGGTCCCCAAGTCAATGAGTAGTGAAGTCGCCAAGGGTCCCATGCCCTCCACATATATGTATTTGTGCTCCATCAGCACAGATATCATGGTAATGAAAATAACGCATCTTTTACCATGTATAAAGTTCGAAAGGACCCACGGATAAATGATAAAAGTATGCTTCTACCCTAAATAAGGACACACATCAAATCTGTAGCTACACAAAAAGACCGCAAAAATCTACTTACAGCAATTCACTTACCTGAAGAAAGTGTGAGGTGACAGCAAAGGCGAGAGCCGCACTCGTCATCGACAGAAAATGCCTCCCTTCACGGCAAAAGAAGAAGTCTTTACAGGAACTGCAGCCACTTCTTCAATGCTTATTCTAACATGTAAACGGATAAAAGGAATGGATTTAAAGGAATATAGATACAAGAAACACATATTAGCAAGGAAATAATGAATGGGCACCAGGTGCTCAGCAAAGTTAAAACATTTCTCAACAAAATTATCTCACTAACCCATATCCACCAGCATTGAAAAACAAGCCGATCACAAATTGCCATAAGAATCACAAACATCGCTTACAGTGTTGCAAAGCAAAAAATGAACATGAGCAGACATTGCGGTTAAAAAACAAAGCGTCCCAACAGTCACATTATGAGATCTTCGCGTTTACACTAGCATGTAGGTGTATGAAGGAAGCCAATCGACATTCAGACGACGTAATAACAATAAACTAAAATTAGCACATCTTTTACCACGCATAAAATGTGAAAGGACCTACAGATAAACGACATAAGCACGTCTCCACCCAAAAATAAAAACATGCATCGAATCCATTGTTGCATCGAAAGGACAGTAACAACTCAGTGCTTGCAATCCAATCTTAGCTGAGGAACGTGGGAAGCGAGAGCTAAGGCACGATTCGCATCCATTCCCGCCTCATAATGCCTTCACTTTTCCAAAAGCTTTGACGTCAACTTCAGTGTTTAACCTAGCAAATGTACGAACTCAGCAAATTAACAATAAGACATGTAATAAATACTTATTAGCAAAAACAATGAGTAGGTGCCAAGCACTTGGTAAGGTTAAAACTCATTTCAACGAATTTACAACTCCTTAACTGAAGTCAACAGTCATTAAAAAACGAACTGATTGACAAAATGCCAAAACGATTCTGACTTATTATCTAAAGCATCACGCACCAAATAATGAACGCGATTAGACCTTGTAAATGGAAAACAAAACGTCTTGGCATTCACATTATGAAGCCTTCACGTTTACTCTGGCAAGTGGGCGTATGAAAGAGGCCAATCAACATGAAAAAAACCTAAATGCACATAATAAACTAAGGCTAACAAAAAAGCACCAAATACTTACCAGCTTTTCAACTTTTTCGAGCAAATTCAGCTCCATTGCCCGAAAACAACGGCCACCAAATCGAACACCACTTACGTGCTTCGCGCGCAAATCTAACTACTCACTTCAACGCTGTCCGATAAAAGAAATGAACCTCTAATTGTGTTTTAGATTTGACTTGTAAGGCAAAAATGCAAACAAACTAAATTATTTGACCAGCGTAAGTAAGAATACTGTCAACAAATACTCGATATAAAAACTCATTAAGATAACATCAAAAGAGTGTTATACTCATTTAGTTGCAATTCAAATGGCAATTAAGCGTTCGTTATGACATTTTTGCTTGTTAATTTTTTACCATACTCAAGTTTGGTGCTTGTAACCAGTTTGATTTTTCAAGCCTATTACAGCGTACATTTATTTGTGATTTTGTGTAGCTCTGTTTCATTTAGATGTTTCTGCATGACTTTTTAACGGGAACTTACACCGTCTTGCCAATTCGTTTCCTTGTACACAAGCAAGTGACCGGCACTGCCTCTGTAACGCCGTCAGACGACCAACGACTTTCAAGAAGAAGAATAGAAAAGGCAGAATTAAAGTTGTAAATAAAATACGTAATGAACAAAGACACACTCGTGAAATATTTAAAAAATGAAATAGGTCGCCACATAACAGCAGGATTTACGCAAGTTAAGAAAGCATACAATCCAAAGCGCAACACTAAGCTTACATGAGGAGTGTTTTAAAGAGCCTAGAAGCGCAGAAGCATTGAGAGTGTAAATATAGCATCCTGAGATTCTCTCAAAGGCAAAAGAAAGCAAAATATCAAGTCAGAATACATATATTTCATAGACAAGGGGAATGGGGCTGCCAGACATGGCCGGAATGTCAGCCTCTGTGTGATCAAAACCAGAACCAGTGGTCAAGACACAAAGAGCATCTATCACATATAATGACGCAATAATAAAGCCCTCAGTCTGGGTTGGTGATCAATCGAAAGGCCAGGTAACGCATTGGTAGGCACTAGGGCAGGGCACTAAAATTTTGCAGAAGGCAAACAACGTCATAATGAGTTTTTGTTAGACAACGTTTTTGTCCTCCTCCCCAAATCTTTAGACAATATTTGACGGACAATAGATATATGAAATGAACATAAGGTCTGAACAATATTCTGCCTTGTTACGTTAAATATCGTGCGTATTGGCCATGCAATACTTAGTTCAGTCTCGTAAACTAATTAGGCTAGGTATCTTAACAAGTAATTTGGTTGGATTTTGAGTGCTGATGTCATCGCAATGTCGTTACTTGTGTGGTGAAGCTTAAAAAGTTGAAGAAGCTCTGCTTACTGCTGTGAGTTATTTCGTTCTCCCCTACTTTCAAGGTGATTGCCATTAAAAATGTAAACATGCCTGCACGTCAACTCAAAGTACCATCAGCACAATTCCCACTACAATAATGTAAAGATTCAATTTACGAACAGTCTGTATTGCAAACAACAAAGTCCTTACAGTGGTAACTAGTAGTGTGCATGCGTCGTTAGTGTGCCAAAAAGGGGTTTAGGATGAGGAGAAGGAGGACAATTTCTGTTGCAACTCTCCTGTCCCATGCGATGCCAGCCTGCTAACAACTTCTTTGACTGAATTGTTTTGAAGGCTAAAATGTTATTGCGCTCAGTAGGAGGATAACGTTGAGGTGGTTATTTGATCGGACATTGGCTAGGGTAGCGGGGGAGGTTGCAGACAGACCGAGACCGCAAAAAGAGATCAAGGAGGAGGAAGAGGGGTAAAATGGAAACCATCTGCATTTATTTTGTTAATGAATGCATTGGGTCACATTATCAGCAAGATGACAGTGTTATTTCATAAGAAAACGTTATAAAAAACGCGATCATTGACGAGTCGTAAGTGGCTACCAAAATGTTTCGGGGAAGGGAGGCAAACAACCCCTCTCCTTACCATTTCCAAACTAACTTTCTTATCTTTTAACAACTAGTCGCAAGCGATGCAGGGAAAAAAGGTGGTAAAGAAGAAGATCCACCTGTTAGACGATGAAGACGCTGCGCACTGATCCATTCCCCCCCTCCATTCAGGACATCACAAGCAGTGTAACCGCTTCCACTAGTCAATCAAACAATGCACCAAGGGCTGTCTTCACACAATACGTCAATAAAGCATCTCCTCATGCACCCTAAATGCTCATAAGTGGTAGCGCTTATTGCCTACCATCAAAACATGCTATGAGAACCGTAAAACAGTTAGAACAACAAAACACCAACATCACAGCCACTAAATAAAAGACATCCAAGGTCAGTCTACCGACGCTTCATAAAGGAAGCCAATAACTCGCTTTGTCAGTTTTACTAATTTTTTGATATTATTATTATTTTCATCATCTTGCTTTTGATTTGTTTCAGAACTAAGCTGATTTTTGAGCGTCACCGCTAGCAGCGCCCGAAATCACTGCATTTGCCTCAACAACAAATAACCATCAGATTGGCACAGGGCGAAGGGAACCCTGCGTCTGCGTTGTCTTTGTGCCTCTGATAATGTCTGACGTACCTGAGGTTGTTCTGCGGTTGGCAATGTAAAGAAATTCGAATAAGGCATTGACATGCTGGCAGCAAGCTGCTGCAGAAGAAGGTAATTTGGAATTAAGAACATGCTTGCTGCAAGTTGCTGACATGCGCTTGGCGTTAGAAACGGTTGTTGCACCTGTGGTTGTGGTAGCTCTTGACGTAACTTTGACGGCGTGTCAAATAGGGGTGGGTTCGACATTGGGCACGTCGGCAACGCAGTGGCAGACTGAGGTTGGCCTGAGCTTCTACCTTGCTTTGGAGGTAAAGACAGTTTAATGCAGGATGTCTGTTGTAGTAAAGGCTCCGTAGGGCTATCTAACAGTTATATGAGAATACCAGAACTACTTAATTTTGTTATTTTAAACTTGATGAAATAAAATTGCAAGGCAATACTGACCCTTTCTCTGGATCACCCACCACCGGATCAGCTAACTGGCAATTTTTTTGCAGATCCGATTCGTCAGAAGGCGGGTAAAGTGGTATCAGATCAACTGGCATTTGATCCAATTGCGACCCATCTGGATTCGTGCCTCGGAGAGATTTCCTGCTTTTTTGACTTAATTCGAGAAAGAGAAATAAAACATTAACCACCTGAGTAAATCCTAAATTAATGTGCTTTCCTGCTTTACTCATTTTAATTTCTATTTGTTTGGATCTCGAGTAAGATGAGAATGCGAGGCTACGAACATCGCGCAATTTGGATAAACCAAACACGCAAAATCATTTTTGGACTTGAAAGCTATTCCTGTATTATTAAAAGAAGCTCAATATTTAAAAAGCGACTGGCGCAGTCAAATGCGTTCTTAGTTAAGAGAGCACCAATTGCAAATTTTGGGCGAAAGAAAAGGAAGGATTTGTAGAATGGTCGCTTGCATACTTGATACATGGTCCATCATAGCATACTTTTGCAGAAGTCGAGAACCCCGCAACCAGTAGCAAGTCATTTCCAGGAATTTCAAAGCAGTTTACTCCTATTTTAGATGTCTGGGTACCACATGTGTAGTGATTTGTCAATCGCATTTGAGGTGAAACAATTAACTGCAAGAAAATTGGTAATTCGAAAGTAATTTTTGCCCAAAGTACAAATAAGGGTAAAGTCGCAACCCTTTTTGATGTCAAAGGCTGTTTTTAAAAATGTTGAAGGTGTGGACAGTAGTCCTTTTGCTGCTCAGGCAGAATTAATGCATGGCATTGTAAGCGCTGGACAACCAAATCCACTTTTTGTTAGGTTGTGTTTGATGTTGCCTTCGGCCAAGCCGTAATCGCTAAGGTGATTGATACACTACTGGCAAGGATTGGGTAGCGCTCGATGCTCTTTTGCTAAGACACCCGATTTTGAAACTCCACTTAAGCCGAAGCATGCATAAATACCATTCCAATGGCATATGAATTCAACCACACCGTCGTAAGATTTTACGGCAGTGTACTCGCAATTTCGTCCACTGTAAAGGGTAAGCCTGAATCGTCTTTTTGGTTCATCAACGCTACGTCTCTGTTTTTATGCAAGTGAATCAAAAGCTCTGCACATTAAAACGATTCGTGACCTCAAAGAATCAAGCGTTCTAACGTGTCGTCAATGGCGGTTCTGTTATCCATGCTTTGAGCTCGTGTACGATGCGTATCATAGAACTTTATTTGGGAGATCGGCTGTTAAAATCCCTACTAGAAGGAGCTTGAACATGCTGCAAGCGCCACTCAAGGATATGATGAGAAGTGTACACCAGCTGCACGATGGCATGGGCCATTCTGGAGACCAGGAAGCAATAAGCACCACTGTTATCCTTTAAGAGACGACAAACAGCTCTCGTGTCCGTAAGTGTGATGGCACCTTCTGGCTCTCTGCATCAGCACACACTTTGCATACAGTCAGAGCATAGGCAGTAGAATGGCTACATTGACTAAATAGAGGCGTAAATGCAGCTGGGAATGCCATGCAAAAATGATTTTTAACAAAGCTGACAGGTGGGAATGAGTGAAATATCACAACTGGTCAATCGGATTGGAACCACGTTCCTTAAACACGCCACTAACACATTTTCCTCTGCAGTACTTTAGGAACAGTGGGAGTTATTGTTTACTTGATTCGATTTTCGCATACAAAGGATTAAAGTGAGGCCTTAATTAAGAGGCCCTCCACATAAATCTGTCACAAATCCATCTTTTTAGGAATTTATGCCTTTGCCTGACAAATTCAACCTCTGGTGCTTCCTTACGATGTACAAAAACCTCTCTACTAAATATTTAGTTAAATGATCATTTAAATTCTCCGACGAGGGGTGACAAACGCAGCAATGAATGGGTGCTACAGAAGTCAATGCCACACAGCATTTTGTGAGCCCATTCTTAAAGCAAAGTCACGTTTTTTTTCACATCATGCGATGGACTGCTGGGCATCAATGACGTCGCTGTCAGCGCCAGAAATGCTACAATTTAGTCCCAAAAAATCTCGCATTCTGAACTAAGAGCACCGAAAATTCGTCTTCCAGACAGTTCCTGTGCATTTAGGAGTGGAAAAGCTTAATCAAAGGAAAATGTGTACTTCGACCAGATGAGGAACTCACACGTGAATGCAAGAAACAAGAGCAATTAACGCCACCTGGATCACACATTTCAAGTGAGTATCTGCCATAAATGTGCACATTGTAAGCAACAGCGGCCAGCAGAGGGTCGAAGGGGTCGAAGATGCACCTTTTCCTAGCTGTGGAGATCTTCAAATCAAAGGGATGGTAAGGTGTTTTCAACTTTCAAGTCACCACTTCCTTCCAGTTGACGTCTTTGAGGAAATCAAGGCGCTTCGCGCCATCAATGTTTAAACGCTCCTTGTGACTGTGCGTAAGACAGACTCCGAAGAATTTGTGTGGAGGTGTAAGCCAACGTTTGTGCAGCCAATCGCGCGCAGTGACATGACCATACATGATGCAGGCCACGAAAATGCTTAGGCTCCAGGCATCCACCTTTATCGTGGTGTTATGACGAGAGGTGATCCGGTGAAGTCTGTCTTTTTAAGAGGCCCCACCTCCCGAGACAGGTTTGGCGGACATCCCGTTATTTGGACCTAACGGAATGGTAACACATTTGGCATATGTCGAACAGTTGATAACCCACACTTATGGGGTGAATGGAAAGCAAAATTTTTTATCCCATCATCGCATTCCGTTATGTCTCAACAACGGGCCCTCTGTCAAAAGTGCCTCCAGAGGCAAGGCTTCCTACGAAGAAAAACTTTACTGGGACACCCATCTTCATGGCACCTCAGATAAAGGCTAAGTTGTATGACGTCAGCCATGATCGATGCTGTCGGTGATGAAGTTTGCTTAGTGGTGAGTAGCAATCTCATCAGTGCCTGGTCCTTTTGTCCACAGATTGGCCTACATGATTGACGACAGTTGACAGATTGACGATACTTCAAATGGGGACCTAAATGAGAGTGAAGTGAGAAATTAATCCTGCGACACTTTTAGTCCTTCCTTCCTTCCTTTGATTTTGCCTTAAAAATGTAGTGCTATGCTTGCTAAAAGACACGATAAAATGCGCACTTAGACAAGTTAGATCACTAAATCTGCACATCGCAAACCTCGCCCTGAATGACAGCCGTGAGAAGGCGATGAGATGATGCCCATAAATACGTCAAAGTCGTCAAAATCTAGTCCATATACACATAAGGTAACATTTGCTCACAAATTTCAGCAGACATTGGTGTACACGGAGGGACTGCTTTGCAAACTTCATTTCACTTAGGCGACGAATTTCATATGTAGGAGTAGTCGTCGTGAACGAGGGGGTGGTGACAGTTAAGCGAACAAAAGTAAGGTGGTTAAATACTCTGAGAGGATTAGCATTTGATTGAATGTCAGCAGAGTTCATCAGAGTTGCAACTGGATCAGCACCGACTGCTGATTGGGCAATCACCGTGAGCGATGCTGTAGGCCTTTTTCACTCTCTGGAATCCGGGCAATAAAGCCAACACAAACTCCATCTCAGCGGATGACGTTCAAAAGTGTGAATGCATCAGCATTAATGTAACTTTAATGTATTTCGCTACCACCTCCTCCTTATTAAGTAGCCTTTTTGTGTGGTCACTGCAAATTATGAGATGAAGGCTAATTGCATAACAAAGAATGGACGTATGGTTGAATATGTATTGGACAGATGTGCGATGGCCAAAAGGAAAGAGGATGAGGGAGTGCTAAAAGTTTTCTGGGTAGAATAATACGGCATGAGCAACCATGGGCGCGATAATGACCTCTTTTAATAGAATAGATAACTTGATGCGTCTGCTGATGATGAGTGACTGGATGGTCGTACCATGAATAAAGGTAGTAATTTAAGTGTAAAAATGACCATTTAGCAGTAAAGCGAAGGAATGTCGGATGCCAAAGCTGGCAATAGACCTCAAATATGTGCACTTATCGAAGTCATAACATCCACAATCACGTCACCGCCATCAGCATACAGTAAATAATGAGGCTTTACGAAATCAGGCTTAATCTTAAGTCGTCTGGACTGAAGAGCTAATCGCATAAAATCTCTACACCCAGGAGATATTGAAGAACAATCATGTCAATGGGAGATGCACTGTAGTTAGTTTGATCTTACTCGGACATAAGTAAGCGATGCGGGAGGTGAATTCCTCTTTGGCATTAACTGTTTTCCGAGACCTCACCACCATCTGCAGAGCCACAAACATCTTTTAAAATTCATGCGTACGCTTTCATCCCTCTGCTTAGCAGTCGAGTGACTTCCTGCGCTCTCACCGCAACGAAGAACGGAGAGAGCAACAGATAGGCGTGAAAGAGTACAACACAAAAAATGCGTACGCAATCATTGTTCTTAATGAGCGCAATCGAATCTCGGCGAACAGACTAACCAGCAGAATCTAGTTTTGTGAGAGGTTCATTGTTAAGCAAGACGGAATCAAGATAAATCTTCCGCTGCTAAAAAACAGTGAAATTGTCGGAAAAGAAACTCAACAGATCAGGCATGCATAGATATTGAATTAGTCATAGAATCATGAAATCTGGTTTTACTTTTCGAATCAGGGTGTGTCTAAGACGATCTAAACAAGCTATAAAAAGGAAACGCCAAGTTAGACGTTTTTAAATGCCATGAAATCTAAATCCCACGTGTATAGCACTCCTTTTAATTTCGATGAAATATTTCAATTGCCTAAATGAGGCCTAACCTGAATGCCTCACACAGTGATCGGGCATCGGTACATGCTCGATGTAGCCTTACAACCCTAGGGCTAAGTTGAAAGTAAGAACTCATCCATAAAGCAATGAAGTGGGAATCATTTACAGGTAAAGACACTCAATTTCGATCATCTCAAAGTGCTGGTTCTACTTAAGTTTGTTAGTAGCGTTATGGCAAAATAAAATCTTAAAATGATGTTAATATTTCGCGTAAATAACTCATTGATTGATAAATTAGTTAGCAATTTTGTTGCTGCAGATACGATTTCTAGCAGGTGAATAAAACGACGACAGCTCCACCGGCAGTTGATCCAAGTGCGGCCCATCTGGATCCTTGCTTTAATGAGATTTCCTGTTTCCTCAAGTTTACCCAAGAAAGGGAAAACAAATATCACTTGCAAGAGTGATTCTTGAAATGCTGTGCATTTCTGTCTTAGTAATTCTTCTTTTTATTTGTTTGTTTTTTTGAATAAGATTGAAAGGCGAGGCTTCGCACATCGCGCAATGCAGTAAAGCAGAAATTTAGTCAAGAACTGCAAATAAAGCATGCAGAATCATCGCTGCGCATACGAAAGACCATAATGAGTTGTAAAGTCAAAGGATATTGGAAGGTAGATGCAAGCAGCGATAGTAAACTTAAATACGACTAAATGGGAAGTTATTAACAAACTCAACACAAATGCATTGGCGCTATTAAGTGTTGATAATCTCTGAAGCAGCATGCGAATTCTATTTCAGTGTCAGTTTACGTAACCGTGCTAACAGGACTTCAGTATTAATAAAAAAGTGACGAGAAAATAGAGCGCAAAACAGACAATCGTCATTGCTTGCAACGTGCGATGAATATAGAAGCGGAGGTCAAGCAGGAAGATTGAAATGAAGGAGTTTGCTGTTGGCGATAAATACATGCGAAACATTGCTTTAACTTCAACTGCTGCAATCACTGTTTGGAAAGATGCTCGCAGACCAGAAGATGGTAATCAGGGTAGCCGAAATCTCAGTGGTCAAGAGTAACAACGGAACCATCTGAATTTCTGTTTGTCACATCTGCACACACACGTCGTACAAAGCACGGGCGCGTTGAATAGGCTGACACATTGTAAAGAGTAGACTTATATCCAAGCCCGCCGTTAAGAGTGTCACAACTTGCCATCGTCTATGCACTACAAATGCTACTGCCATATTTACCATCAGGGTCGCAGACGAGGGACGATGTTCACACCACGTAATGGCTTTATTTTTGCTGTCTAGAAGACGACAAAGAACGGCATACAATTATTCTCAAACCTGAGTGTGTGTCTATAGATTTGTGACCAATTTGTTGTCCCATGAATAAAGGTAGTAATGCAAGTGTTAAATTGAGAGACTGCAGGTAAAGCGAAGGGAAGTTGAATGAAGAAGATGAGAATAGACTTTAAATATATGCAATTGCCTGCGATGCTGTCTAAGTCACAACTTTTCAAGTACGTCACCGCTATAAGCAAAAAATAAGCAAGGAGGCTAGGAATCCCGGCTTCATCTCAAGTCGTCTAAATTAGGGTGATGATGGCATAAAATCGTTAGACCCAGGAGGGAGGGAAGCGCACTTATGCTAATGGGACATGTGTCAAAGATAGTTTGATCTCATTCAGTTCTTTCTCTTTTGCAGGCAAGAGTAAGCGCTGCGTTTTGTTCAACCTTATGTCCCGATTTCTACCCTCTGACTTGTTGTCGACCGTAGTTGTTTTTCATGTTCATGAGAGAAACAGTGACACAGGATCTGATCAAAATGCATTGAGCAAATATTTGAACAACGTTCTTCAGGTAGCAACCTTTTATAAATGTCATTCTTTTTCTTCCGTTTTATCTAGCTTTCACTATAAATGGTGCTGTAGAATTTGTTTTCATTTGCGATCGCACAATGCATTTTACCTCGCTTACTTTTGCAATGCGTACCAATGATATTTCTTTATTATCTGGATGTTTTCTCACTGGCTTGGCTTGACATAATGAATGCTCAATTTCTATTTGTTTAGGATTCGACCCACCTTACTGTTGGTTTGTGCTCGTTAAATACTACTAAATGATGCGGTATTCATCAAAGCGTCAGTGAGGATGTCAATGTAATTCAACAGCAGATTAGTCAAGGACGGAATTCTCTGCTACCATCATTGTCGAATTGGGTGGCTAGAGTATGGGTAAAATGTGGAACAGCCAGAACCGGTTCTTGGAGTTGACAATATCTGGGATCTCGAGAATACACGCTGGAGATAGCTGACCTTATCGCACGAGTTGAGGGGTGTTCCATGGTTAAAGCACAAAACTGAGTGTCCGGAGGTCTATAATATCTGCTTAACTTGGCTGTCCACCTCATCATTTCCAGGTGGGTCATTGTCATCGCGTTCGAAATGCCGGAGAAGAAGCGTGGGATTAGCCAGAGCACGGGTGATTTTGCATAAGGTTGACACTTCTTCATCGTTCCCTTTTTATTTAGGCACAAGTATGAGGCATCACAGCTCTCCAATCGCCGCTCTCACAACCGTTGAACGGCAGGTTCACCATCTTTATTTGCTACCGCTAGCACCGCATCCCATTGTTTGCCATTCCCTTTTGTTACGCCCCTGCACAGGTAACACAAGTTTCTGGTGCAAAAATTTGCACCAGTTTTACGCGCTACACTGCTTAACCTGCCCATCTTCGGCGTTCGCTGACCCAGAGTCGACCAATGTGCGGAACGCCTCATAATCGTTTCAGTGCTACTCTCTTCCCACCACGAGATGTTTACTTCAATCTGAAGGAAGAGAGGAGGGAAGTAGAGTAGCCGCAGGGAGAAAAACCTTATTAACTGTGGTAAAGTGAGTTGGCGGATGGGTAGGTGGTGGAGTGTAGGTGAGGTGTGGAGTTTAAAGTAATTAGGCAAACAACTAGCCACCCAACGAAAAGCCAAAGGAGATCCCACTGCGCCCTGGATAGACCTATCAATTCATTCGTCGAGAAGAACGAATTTGGAGGATAGAGTAAGATGAGTGTGCTTTACGCATGCTTATACACTCAAGTACACACACACACGTTCTTGCCTGTTTCCATGTAACACGAATTAAGGCGGCTCTCTAAAAGGGAAAAAAACATGGGCAGTTACACACACAGACTCGGGCAGACGAACAGACAGACAGAGATGAACTAAGGAGTTAAGTACACATTCTTGCCCAAAATCGAATAGCACTAGGTAGAGAGGCACTCTATGAAGAGGGGTTGGCAGGAACCGGATCAGCTTAAAAATCATAAAGTAGGAGTAACGTATTGACCTTCGCTCTTGAGGAGGCAAATGGAAGTAGGGAGGAGGAGGTAAAGGTGTAAGAGATAAAATTAAGGCGACCTTGTGCAAGATAAACTAAAATAGTCAGAATAAACATAGGGATAAAGAATGTTATGGCATTTCAGGACAAACAATGCTAAAGCAAGGTTTAATTTAAGGCACTGTGGTTTAGTCAGATCCATTCTATCTTGTGCTAGCTCAATCTCGGAGATGTAGGAGACTTACTAAGGCAACGCTGGGAGGCGATGGGGCAAGAGGCGGAGGAGAGAGAAGAGAATTGATTTTGTGTTCGGATGCAGTGAAGATGAAAGAAGCGCGATTTTTTAGTGTCACTCAAGTGGAAAACTAGGGTAGGGAAATAAAATGTAGAGAGAACTCACGCCTTCGAGTAAGTTGGATGCACAAAGCACAAACGATGGGACTTAATGCACTATGCAGTGCTTGAGAACTAATTGAGCGTATTAGGAAAGGAAGGAGACACCCACGAAAGATGTGTTGGAGTGGGACATGAGAAAGGAGGAGTAGACATGAGAGCCTCTTTCCTGCCATTTCGAAGACTTCTTCAGACCTACTTCTTACATGTGTACCTCGCTCCCTGATATCTGCGAGATGGAAAGACAGACCCTCATTTTTCTTGACATGGAGCTGTGTCGAGTCGATTGAGAAGGCCAAAATAGTGTTGAGATTGACTTGAATGGTAACGCATAAGGCGCCTCAAAGGGTGAGGCATGCGCGGTGGATCAGTTGGCCCTGTCTGCCCTCTTCTTTCCTATTTCATCCACGCCTGTCATAATCTGGGCTGACTAGCTAATCTTCCCCGCCCTGACCCAGTTTAATCTAGTCAGGCCTAGTCGAATCTAGTCATGCAAGTCGTGCTATAATGCTTCCAAAGTGGAACGTGAATGTTGGGCAAGTTGTTGTGCATCAGCGGGTCTCCTGGTGGTGCTGCTTACTTCGTTATTGTAAACGCAGCACATCAAGCGTAACTCTGGTCAGGAATTGATTAGGGGAACCGATGACTTGCCTCTAAAGAAGGAAGTGGCGTTCCTGATGCGCGTCCTATGCTTGAACGAATCATTGACTTGCGTTACCAAAGACAATAACGGTGCTGGCATTTCTTAAGTGGAAGCAAAGCAACACGGACTCTCAGCTGAAAGAGACGAAATAATTATTGGGATAGATGCAAATGGAAGAGAAGCCGTGGGACACCGTAGAATGTCTCTACACAATGCTGTAGTGCAACATGCCTTCCTCTTCCCTTCTTTCCTTCATAGATCCCTGAATTGATTAATTTGCCTGCTCATTTGGCCATGTTGGCAAGCAGAGTACTGTGGAAAGTTAAAATAGTTAGAGTGACACTTTAAAGATACCAAGCATAGTTTTGCCATTCAATGTGATATGCGAATGAAGTAAGAGAGAATGCGGAGGAGACATCATAGGCGTAGGAGGGGAAGAGAAGTGAGTAACGGCAAAATCTGCCCTTAATTTATGCGGAAGAGAAGTAGAGGAAAGAGGAAAGGATGGATAAAGGCCATCTTCTAGTGTCTATACATGGTTACATGATACTGCATTCCTCATTATCTTCTTTCTTGTCTTTACATGTTCCTGAGTCTTATATTCGCCCATTTACTTGAACATGTATCCGAGTGATGTTTGTAGTAATCGACTTCGTCGAAGGAATATAAGCTTCTGTCATGTGGCCTAGTCGAAAACGCAACTCATTATATTGCCGTGATAAAAATTACACTAAGATGCCAGTTAAAATGACTTTGAAACGACGTATACGAATGAAGCAAGTAATGTTGAGGAGAGGGGGGAGCAGGGCATAAGAAGGAGGTGGTGACAACCTACCCTAGCGTTCTACTCTTTTTATTCTTTTTTAACCCTTCGACTTAATTGTAATGGTGGAGTGGGAGGCTAGAGGGTTTCAGAGAGATTGATGGGGAGGCGAATGGGGTGGCTGATGAAAAGTAGACCTAAGATGAGTAAATGACGAAGCAGGACTGAGGCACCGACAAGGTACCGGATTGTGGAAACGACGATAACCTGACGAGGCAGGATAAATGGCAGGAGGTAATGGAATGCGTTCGCGAATATATGCGGCGTTTGGCTGTGGGATTAATTTTCCTTACTGAATCGGCGGCACGTGTTGCGCGATGGTTTCGTGGAAGCAGTCATCACTCACCTCTGTGGTTCTTCACTTTGGCTGAACTTCGTACATTATAGTGCATGCTAGGGATTGTCTTCCTTCGAGTTCTTTCCTAGATGCTGCTCTTCATTGACTCATGGTGCGATCCTTCTAATTACCATGGACATGAAATCCGGTCAGGCACTTTGTGACAAGTACAGATGCCTCCAAATTTAAGCAGCGCACACTACTAGCCTTTACTTCGAGGCTTTTAAAGCTTGTCGCGCTGTGCACACTGGCCGCTGGTGACTGCCCAGATGCACCAAGAAGGAAGCTACTTACGCATTTTGCACCATTTGCCATCGTATTTGGCCACAGCTATTGATTAACACTGCAGTGCACCGACTACGCATTATTGGCATACTTTTCAGATTCTCCAACTTTTACAAGTTCTTTGTCAGCCAAATGATTTCATGCTCGAGCATGCTCAAGAAGCGAAGGCTGCCAACCAGTCAGGACAAGAACCCTCGGCACATTCAACCCTTTACTTAAAACAGAGGCGAGTCGGACGCAAGCGATCTATGTCATCAGGAACTGATTATGCTTGCGCATTCTCTAACATCAACGCAAACAAAGTTTTTAATTGCAATATAGCACTGTCAAACCTCCGAAGACCTCACTATGCTACATTTCGCCTTTCAATTTGAAGTGGAGACCATCAATGCCATCACCTTCATCCGACATCATCATCCGACCACCCTAGAACTTAACAACCACATGTTTGGTGGATATGACACGATCATGCAAGAGGTGGACGCATTCACAACCGCATCGGCTTCGTAAATAGTTTGATTTCCTCACACAATGAGTTGAATGGATAGGTAACAAAACGCTTGCATGCGACGAGCTGTGATAGCATTGAATTCGACTATACATTCAAACAGGAATTGGCGCATTTTCCCGACAACTGACAGTACTACCAAACACAGTCTTGAGTGAATGCTAAAATCATGTTTCACTCATCCATCCTTGCGGGTTTTGCATCTGAACTGGCCTTAAGTCTAATCGACCGGTGGATGCATCGATAACCAATACACAACGAATGCGCAGTAGGTGGTCCCATCGATTAATCGATCAACTGTCCAAAGCAGTGAGGCGCCTGCTGAGAAGAGCACAAGCAACCAAGGTCTGGATCATTCACCCACCAATCCATTTGGTGGTGGTGTTGTCTAAAAACACCTTCTCATATCCTTTTTAGTATGGCCTTCCTTCTTGCTTTTCAATAGCGATTCCAGTAAAAGAAAGTTTACCCAATTTCCAAGCATTCAACTTTCAAAACTCAATTGAGGGTTTAGTGACTACTTATTTTCCCTGCTTGGGGGCCTTTGGAGACTAAAAAGTCAAAATTTAGCGATTTGCATTTACTGACGATTATGCAGACTTCCTGGAAATGGGTTATATGCATGCAGGTGTAGCAAAGAGGAGTAGGGGTGTGGCAAGGGGCGTTAAGCAAAGAATGTCGCAGAATGTTGCGAAGAGGAGCTTAAAATACTCCAAAATGTACCTGCTGCTGAAGCAGACAGAAACCAAAACTAGGACAGAACGAAGACAATTCGATAACTGAGACTCATTAACTGGACTGACTTCACAACCCTTCGTCGTGCGTTGCCTTCCTACAGTCTTCAATGTCTCGCAGCTGCCGAATTCTGTAACACCATCGACAATACAGAGAAGTCGCTCAGTAGAACTTGTGTGGCGAGATCGAAATACGAAGTGTCATTTTAGTGTCTGGTTAGGGCTAGGGTTCGGCGAAGGCACTACCAATGTAGGTTGCATTCCTTTAGCTCAAGGAATGCAGAAACTTAAAAGGGTAGATCCGTTAGTCCTTAAAGTGTTCGAAGTAAAACACACTGACCAGCCATGTAAGCAAAGCCTAGAATTCACAGGTCTTGGCCTCATAACTGCTCTGTCTACATTTTGTTCATCGGGTCATAACAGTCTATATGCGACGCTTTCAAGTACCTTGATAGTGACCGATTGAAGCGATTATCGTGACTACTGCTTATTTGGGTAATCAGAAGCAGGGTCGAGAGAGACGACTTGCAGGAATTGAATTGCTAACATCAAAAACCTGCCGGAAAGGGTAAGACAAGAGGAAGTATCGTATCTGAAATGTAAAACAATTGTTGTTTGGTGCATCTAATTATCACAAAGAAGAAAAATAATCACTCGAAAGGATAAGTGAAAGAGGAGTAGTAATAGAAGACGAAATTGAAATGAAGTGTTGCAGGACAAGGTAAAGCGACGGAAAGAAAGATAAAAATGGGAAATAAATGGCGATCCAAGTTACGCTATGTTGAATCGAGATTTGGGTCGGTTAGAGCGTGATTGAGTCAGATCCAGTCAAACCTGTGCTAGTTTGATCACAGTTATGAATCTGTGCATTGTTTAATCATGTCACAAGCGAGATTGAGACCAGTGAAGAGATGGAGGGGAGCCTACAAGGAGGGCGCTGGCAGACGATGTGGTAGAAGAGGAAGACGAGAGAAGCATAAAGGAGGCAAAGGAGCGAGATGTTTTTGCGGCACCAAAGTGTGGAAATAAAGTTTAGAGCTTGAATGTAGGGAGCACTTGCTCTCCTCCCTCCGAATGAGTTGTGTGAGAGGAACACAAACAATGCGACGTAGTAGAATACGTAATGCGTTTAAGCTTGTAGAGCGCTGTAGAAAGCGAGGCAGACACTCATCGGAGATGCGTTGCAGTGGGACATGCGAAGAGAGGCGTAGACATGAGGGATATAATCTATCACATCATCATTCGTCATGCGCGTGTGCACATATCTAGCAAAGTTTGCTTTTCATTCTGTTCTGTTTCTATTTTTAAACGAAATTTGGTAGCAACATTTTTATCCATTCTTCTGGAATGTCAACTCTACTTTGCACCAATCTGTACTCGATGAAAGATACGGTAAGTTAAAGCAATCTTAGCTGCATTAAAATTGCACGTTTCTCATGCATTTAAAAGTGGTTTCCTTGCAAAATGTAGGCGTGCAATAGGTCGAAACACAAGGGGAGGCAACATGATGTTTTCGCCAAAAGCAGATCAACAAACGTGTAGAACATAATGCTTGTGCCAAACAGTAAACCACACAGCATCCCCTTTGGTATAGCAATTCCTTCCTTAAAATAAACAAAGCATGTGCTGTGAATCTAATAATGCTCTTACTTAATGTTTGACTGTGCTTGTTTTTGAATGCGCGCTTCTATTCAGTACTATTCTGACACGGTCCATGACCGTTGACAATTTATTCATAAACTGTTGCTGCAAATCAGTTTGCTATCCATACAGCTTGTCGTGTAGGAAGGCCAAAATGTTGAGGAGCACTAATATCATTATTGATAGCTAGGCTCCATCCATGGCGTCACCACGTACTCTAAGCAACTCTGCTTTACCTCCTAAGGCTTTCAGTTGCTATTGTTAATAAATTTATTCTAAGGGGAATGTCGTAGAAGCGTGTAGCAGGTTTGTGCGTGGTGGCAATGTCACAATTTGTCATGTTGGGTCGGATTCGGCTCATCAGCTACGAGAGGTGGAGAAGACGTTGAAGTAAGAGCCCCGATGTGTAGTTTGACTGCCTGTTACGAGCGGCTACACTACTTACAAGGTCCTGTAGGTGGGTGGGTAAGAGGCGTAAATATATGGCCTGAAGTACTTCATTTTTTCCATGCTGGAGCGTCTTTGAGGCCGTGGCAGCTATAGCGATTGCGTAGACATATGGTCGTGCATTCTTGGCTTGGATGAATGCTGAAATTTCAGTCTCTCACTAACTATCCTCAAGGGTAGGTGATCAGCTTGTTACGTAAGACTTTCGTATGGAAATTAGGCTTCATTTTTAATACTGCGTTCAAATTTTCCTTGGTTTTTAAAATGCAATTAAATTCAGTGGTTTTTCTTCTCGGATGGAAAGGAGGGATTTATAGTGACTTGGATGGCTTTACAACCTCAATTTTAGTAGCCTCTTCAACCGGATAAGTTACTTTTTTCAGCAGATGCGATAGGATTCGTCCATGTAGCAATACGATGGATCTGCATTGTAAAGAATTGTCTTTGCTCTGAGCCACTTTAGGTGAGACACTTAGTTCAACGCTCGGATGCTTACATTTGCATTCCCGTCCTTTGTTTTCTTATTTTGATTCGACTAACCAAATAGGAATTCCCTTATTTGCGGTCTATGAACGAGTACGGTGATCTTGGCCACGCCAGCTTAAAACAGACTCCTTTTGCATAACAAATGTAAACATGGCATGACCAACCCCTTCCATGGGGGAGATTCAGCACAGACTAGTAGACCGATTGCGCCGCCTGGAGCACACCACAAGGTCCATCTTCCATAAAGCAAGACGCGTTTCGGTTTATGAAGGCTGTTGCACCATAGAAATACCTCGTTTAGAAAGCTGAGTTCTTCCTAGGCAATCTCGTTCGTGCAAAGTACACCAACTGCCGCATACGAAGATGGACTTACGCACCAATGAAATGAACGTCTGCCATCAATAAGGTAAGTGTCGAAAACGGTGGCGAAGGATACGAAGACTAATGCGAAATGTGTGTGCAAGAGCGCACCTGTTCGGTGAGAGAGACTCAGCCAACGATGTCATCTGTCTGTGTGCTGGGAGAGCCGTGCCCTCCTGATCCTCCACCATCAACCACCGAGTTGAGAATTCATAGTGCGGACACTGAGTGGCTTTTATCAGACATATTACAATTAATGGTTCTGTCACAGAAATGCAATAATAAGCACGCTGCTTCCCCTATTATTTTTTTTATTTGGGAGAGGTTTGCCGGAAATTGCTGGCACGTACTTGGCGGTGAGAACGGTTGCTTCACCTGTGGTTGTATCAGCTGCTGACTTAGCTCAGATGAAGGTATCAAATAGGAGTGGGTCTGACGTTGGGAAGTTCGGCATCGCAGCGGTAGCTCAAGGTTGGCCTGAGCTTTCGCCTTGCTTTGAAGACAAAGACAAGTCGATGCAGGATGTCTGTTATAGTACAGGCTTCGGAGAACTGGTCGATGTTAAAATGTGTGTGGAATGTACGGGCATTGCCCCTAAGGTATCCTATTCACTTGAAGCAGCCTCATCAATCTTTAGCCGTTTTAGTGGCGAAGAATTCGGTTGGGTTCGTTTGTTTTTGTGGTTGTTCTGCAGCGAATGCATAAGAGGGAAGTTTATTTTGAAAGTACTGGAGATTTAGCCAGAGCAGAGACCGTCTCTTCCACCTTTTGTGAGGTAGAAGGTGTTGCTTGTTCCACTTGCTGTTGCACGATTGGTAACAGAGCTGATACGGCTCATTGTTAAGCATGCGATTTTGTCCCTCCCCTGCGTACAAATAGACAATCCGCACTGGTGCTTCTGTACAAACAAAACGAGTGAAATAAGAACATGTGCATGCATGTAAGTAGATGTCATCAACACACTACATTTGTCAATTGCTTATTCATGCCCCAATGTCTGTGATGAGGTAACCAAAGTTTTAATACTTCTATCATACACGATGGTGGATGCCTCGAATTCTCTAACTGAAGCATCAGCGAACGGTCTAATCCGGAATTTTTGGCTTAAATCACCTTCAAGGAACAGATTTGTTTAACATCTGCAAAGTGTCTTACGGTCAAAGACGCCTCCAGAAACCTCTTAGTAAAGCAGAAATCAATGAGTCTAAATGTTGACATGATCACGGCTGGCAGGCCTCATTTAAAGATCGGCGCTTTAGATGCCTGTGAAGGCAAAATACATTTCCCAACTTTTCGAAAGTTGCATTTGATTGCTGATCTTCATACATCCTAAATATTGGTGTTCTCGCTCACGTGCCTGTTTTTTCTCCTCGCCCCTTTTGATCAGGATTAGGCTCCACGCAGATCCCTTCTCAGGTGGTCCTTGCAAAATACTCACTGGACAACTACAGAATGGCCGTGCCTTCTTCGCGCACTCTTTACATTTGTATGCCATGCTTTCCTCCCAGAAGATCACCATTTATCTCCTTTTTGGCTGGTGACCTTAATAGCATCCAGGAGACACGTGTGCACGGCACCAAGTTACGATAATTGTTAACACACCTTCTAGGCAGTGCAGATTCGGTTTACACCGAATTTCCAAATTCACGATTCTGAAGTTGTAAAGTTCAATAACTTGTAGCACTGTTAAGTGGAAGCAGAAGGCTCTACACTTTTATTCAGTAAAATCACTCAGCTAAATCAGCCAAGTCATCTCATAATGCAAAGGACTTAAGTGTCAAGCATCTGGTCAGAATCCCTCTCCTACTTTTTAACCTTATACTAGCATAGTCTATGCAGGTCACTGACATCGAGGTCGAGGCGGCAACAAGTTGCACGGATTTGTCAACGGGAAAAACGTCATTGGCACTTGTTATTAGCATAATAGTAACTGTGACCGAACGCTGAAGTGCCGTGTTTTAGCATTAGTGGATTAAAGTTGAGACGCCCAACTAAAGACTGATCAGTCTAAAAAAGGCAAGCGGAGAAATGGTTGCATTTACTTCCACAAGACGAGGAGATGGTAAAATAAAACACACTGTTGCAGGAGAAGTTATTGATTTTCGAAGTCGACCATACATAAATGGCTTACAAATGGCTTGGTCTCAGTCACCTCTGTCCGAGTTACTCCAACACGCAGACAACACCAACTCGGAAGAATGGCATTGAAGATCGAAACCACAGACGTTGTTTCTGCTACAACTTTCATTTCAGGGACGATTTTATAATACCTATGTGTTAGCGTCTTTATTATCTCTTCCCTCATCATAGTACCAACTTTCACAGCTGACGGAATACGGAAGAGGTGCGGTCAGGTTGACATCAAATTCTGTCTTGAATCCAGTTCCGCATGCATGTAATGAGTTTAGCATTCTATCTTCCACCTCTGCATTGTATGCTTCAGGGGTGAGCAGAGTGGATAACTTTCACTGGTTAGGTGTTGTCCAAGTAAATTGGAGTTACAGAGAGCGGAAGGCGGTTTACTTTTAGAGGTCAATGACCTTCACTCAGTCGCTTGTTTGGCGCGTGCTAACTGCTAATCATTAGAGAAGTGCATTGAAACAAATTTCCATTGCCAACAATTCGTTACGTCACTCACTGGAGATGTGATTTACGCACTTCAAAGCTTGTTTGGATTAACAATTGGGAACTCATAGACAGAAGCTTAATTGCTTGATTTGGAAAACTGACCTAAGCAATGCGTCATATGAACGACTTTGAAACTGGAATTGCCTCATTTTTTAACCGGTTTTTTGCCAAGGTAACAGCGTTAATCTAGCTGAAGAAGAAGTCCCGTACTCATCAGATAGAAATTCATTTATAGTTCATGTGTATTTCCCAAAAAGATAAATAAGCCAGGGTGCAACTAAAAGGGATTTTCGCACATGGCACTGAGCCGATGCGCTCGTTATTTCTGGCAGGTTCAGTGGTTTTGCAGAGCCTTATCAAATGGCGATATTCATACTACGAGTGATTGGGGAGAACTTTGCAAATGCAAATGCTTACAAAAATTGTTTGGCAAGGGTTTTACAAAATCCAAAGATACCCTAAAACACGCACTATGCTGCGTTATTGCCCACTACATCTTCGAAGGCGATTGGCTTAACTGAGTTAAGTACGCGCATGTTGCGCCGCGCTGATTGGACGCAGTAGAAATCGGCATGGCTGTTAAATTAACGGTCTGGCGGAGGTTGACCAATCATTGCCTTATGACTTGGGATCTTGTCCAAAAGTGTAAATCCGGTTGAAAATATTTGTGCCGCAAAGATATAAAGTGAAAGGCTGTTCTGCTCTGCTTTACGTAGAAGTCAGTGTAAGCACAATGGGTAGCCGATTAGCAAAAGTGGTTTAATTCGATAAATAGCCTTTATTAAAGCACAATTGAAGTAAAACAGAAGATAATCATTTTCAATGCAAATAGAACCAATTATCTTTTTATGTAGATTTTCTGTACCTTAAGGCAAAATGCAAATCTGTGATGAATGAAGACTTGACAATTGTCCAAAATGCCAAATTGCGTGTAATTCGATCCCAGTAGGCAACATTTTGTACACCTCTACACCCAAATTTGTGCCTTAGACTGGTGTCATTCTTAGTGATTCTGCAAAAATAATCTACATAGGTTCACTAATGCACTTAAAGAAGGCATATCATTGCTAAATTACTTGTGCTCTTGGAGCAGGCAACTCAAAATGCATTACCATCATTTCCACCAAACTTCGAGTTCTCAGATCTCCATACCCATTCAACCCACGCTATCATCACACAACATGAGGGGATGAGGAACATCATTTAAAAGGATATAAAGGATAACGGATAAAAGAACTAAGGCGGTGTCTAGATCTCATCTAAACGCAAAGGCTAAAAGATGATTATTTTGCCGGAAGAGGTCTTGCGCTGCCATGCATCAGGTTTTCACAATTTCTTCAAATGTTACCAATCAGATGTACTGCAGCGGCAAACGTTTGGCCTTCTGGAGGGACTTGTAGGAAACGTCTTCGTTCGCGATTGGAAAAAATATGAAGCGTAGACTATTGAGGCAATGGCCGAATGATTTGTGAGTCTGACCATCCAACACTGCAATGAAAAACTGCTTCTCATCACAAGTCAGTCACTCAGTTAGCAAGCAATCAGAAATGCATTGCGCAATTCTATGGTCCATGCAATAAAAGAAAAGGTAATTCTGATAGACTTGAAAGCATAGTTTTTCAATTATCCCATGTGGGCGACACTTATTTGGCGAGCCTTTACAATTCTCCTAATTGATGTAAGTGTTAGCGGTTGTTTCATCATCACAGTTATTTGTTGCTGAGAGTTCTTAGCACTCCAACATCCGATTCTTGTGCTGCCAAAAATAGAGAAATACAACTTAATGAGTAGTGCATCCATCATGAGAATGCTACTTTTCAAGTTGCTTCTCCATTGCACTCTTATCTAATTGCCGTGGTGGGAAAGAAATCAAGGTTTGACAATAGAGATAACGCAAAACATTTTAAGGCACACAAGTATCAATAGTCCTTTGGATTGTCTTCCGCCTGCGTTACACGCGCAATGATGCACGAGTGTCAGCTGAAGTGAAGAAGCACAAAGGCAAATGGCATTTGCTTCCAAGAAACCACCAGACACTACGAACCACCGATCAAGTGAAAAAAATACAATAAATCACACGGCGTTCTCTCGCCTTCCACTATTCATCTTGCTTCCCAAGTTATCGTCGTTTCCACCGCCCAATTCTTCGTCAGTGCTTCAGTACTCCTTTGTCAGCTACTCACCTTTGGTCTGTTTCTCAGCTTCCACCGCCACTGCTTCCACCTCAATCTCTCTGATACCTCCAAGCGCACACTTTACCGTTTTAATATCAGAGAACCAGAAGAGATTAAGAGCATAAAAAGTATAGATAACTTGTGTCATTAGCTTCTCCTTCTCCTCTGCTTTATCTTTCCTTCATTCTCCCTATCCCTATTTTCGTCACGACTAGTATCCTAGTGTGTTTCACTAATCAGTGTAGAAATATAGGTAGCGTCTTCGAGTGTGGCGTTCAATAGAAACTTACATTCCTTCCACAAAATTGATTTCTGTATGCTGCACTTAAATAAATGGCTAGGAAAGTAGACCAATGGAGAAATTTAAGAACATGCAGAAAAAAATAAGAAATCCAGTGCTTAAGCACCGTGCAAAGGCATCCCATTTTGAACTTTCTCATCTTTTCCTCTACTTACCCTCCGTAAACCTCTCGCTTTCGCCTCGTACCCAATCATTCTATCATTGCTTCGCTTAGGTTTGTGATGTTTGCTCGTCACCATTGTACTCCCTGGTGCAAGACAACAACTAGTCTTTGCATAAAATTGGATTGATCGGCAGAAACGCACCTTCGCTCGAGCCCTAGTAACCACAAGGGGTGAGTTGCCAATGCATAACAGGCATCCTCTTAAGAAAAGCCAAGGGCAAGCAGTCACAACGAGACAGCGCATTTAAGTCAAAGCACATTAGTATCGGTGGTTCTTCTCATTCTCGTCCCCCTCCTTTGCATGCACTAAGATGCACATTACTTACTCAAATCACGAAAGCACAGAAGTGAGTGGCGCCAGCTCCCTCAAAACCACCTCCTAGTAGTTCTGTCCAAAGTCCACACCTAGACAGCACTGGGCGACACCACACGGCACGTGATGCAGTCGATTTACACGTGTCAGATCTGAATTGGTTCACCACACGACAAACCGTCAGACATGCTGTTCTCCGTGTTGCACGTCTACATTTATTCATCCTGCTTTACCGCCTTGCCATTCATGCCATTCAGTTATTCGTCGGTTCTTCTCTCCTGCCTTGTTTCATTCTTGCCCCAAGCCGTATTTGTATCCCTTACTTCCGTCGCAACCCTCTCCATCTCCTCATTACTCCAAGCCTTTCAATCCTTAATTTTAGAGACGCTGAAAGGGAGAAAACAGATAGATGTCATAGATATTAGGGGTGAATTTTGGTGCCAACACCCCTTCCTCTAACTGTGCTACCTTCTACTCCCGGAATTCACTTGCATGCGTCATTTCAATATTTCCACATTCGATATCCAGCATAATCACATAGAAAAGAAGCTATGACTAGGCAGTTTACGTGTCATTGGGACAAAATCTTCAAATTTTACCTAGACACGCGTTTAGATGAGTAAGCGATTGAATCAGTTCAGGAATAGATGGTAGAAATATAGAAAGCAGTAAAGAAGGCTACACCAGAGCAACGTGGAAAGTCAAACCGCAGCTACCACTTCCAACCCTCTTCTGTCCATCTCCACCCTTACTCCTTCCATTCCAGCGACTTCTCATTTCTTCGCATCTACCTCAATCATTCCCTGTCTCATTCAGCTGAAAATTCATGTTACCCAACTCCTGCCGAATAAACGCATAGACCACCATTGCCTTTCTTAATGCAAAACAACAATTATTTTAAGCACAGAAGTAGGAGTGCGCATAAGGAATGCCCCTTCGTTAGCTCAATAGCAATAGCTAGGGGCGGGTCGATAAGCTCTCATTTACCAAGCATACCCCGTCCCCACAGGCGTCTTATGCATTAAATGTAAGTCCGCCTTAATATTTTAATTTGGCCTGCCTAATCAACTCGAAACAACTGCATGTCATGCAAGTTGAGGTCTTCTCTTTCTCGCAGATGCTAGGGATCAAAGCACACATTGAAAGGCAAGCACTCTCTCTTGTCTACGCCTCCTTTCTCATGCCTTACTCCAACGCATCTTCGGAGACTGTCTCCTTTGTCGCCTACTGCACTCTATGCACTCACACGTACTGCGTCTTGTAGGAGACAAATTTTCTCAACATGGTGCATGAGTCCTGCCAATTACATGTGCCGAGTCCACTTTAATCTGAAATAAGTGAGTGTCGAGTTACAGGAAGGAAATAGCAATTAGATGAAGTAAAGTCAATTGGTGGATGGCTAATAGAATGCTAGCGAAGTGTGGAGTTGAGATAGAATGGCCAAAGAACTAGCCATCGAACGGACGACCGAAAGAGATTTTATCGCGCTTAGGACGAAAGTGTCGATTTGATCTAGCTGTTTTTTTGAGATATCAATTCAGGCGACTACCCGAACGACGGAAACAAAAGTAAACAATGCAACATACACGAACTTAGGCAAACATACAAAGGCGTAGGTATATGGTGAAAATAGAGAGGGTGGTCTAGAGTGGAAAACCAGGCAAAGAAATTCTTTACAAAAAGATTATAAGGAGTAGATAGTGAGATGAGCAAGTAGGAAATCGAGCAGCTGCCAAATTACAAAGTAAGAAGTAGGAGCAACGCGCCCACCTTTGCTCCTCAAAGGCTAAGTGAAGGAGGAGTAGAAGTAGGAGATGGAATTGAGGCGAAGTAGTGTGGTGCAAACTAAAGCGACAGAAAGAAAGATAGAAATTGAGATTTGATGGTAATCATTGCTAAACTTTGTTAAAACACGATTTTGTCTCGGGCGGAGCGTGATTGGTTCAGGTCTAGTCTAACTCGTACTATTCTGGTCTAGCCATAAATTCGTGCATTATTTATTCATATCGCAATCAAGATTGGGACTAGTGGAGAGATGAAAGGGAACCTACAAAGAGGGCACCGGCAGATGGTGAGGTCGGAAGGGAAGGTGAGAGAAGCTCAAAGGAGGCAGAGGAGCGAGATGTTGTAGTGACACTATAGTGGAAAAATGAAGGTAAGAAGCTGAATTGTAGGAATTGTTCGCTCCTCTCTTCCGTATGTATTTTATGCGAGGAGCACAAATGGTATGACATTAGGTAAGACGCAATACCTGTAAGTGCATAGAGCGCGGTATGCGAAAAAGGAGACACTCACCGAAGGTGCGTTGGAGTGGCACATGAGAGGAGGCGTAGACAAGAGCATCAGGTCTACTTCTAATCTACGTGCCTTGATCTCTAATGTCTGCGCGATTTATAGTGAACACCTCAACTATCAATGAAATGAGTTGTGTCGAGTTGATTAGGCGGGTCATTTTAAATAGCAACGCATAAGGCGCCTTACTCGAGCTCGTCATAATCCAGCCTAGGTCGCTAATCTTGCCTATTCTGACTCAGTGTGGTTTAGACAAGCCTAGACGTGCTTACTGCGCTACAGCTCTTCCGCTGTGGGACATGAATATTGAGCAAGTTGTTGTGCACCGGCAGTTCTCCTTATACTTCTGCTTATTTGGGGATTTGAGACGTGAAAAGTAAGTACAGCACAGCAAGCGCAGTGCATGGTTGAATTTTGGTTTAAGGAACCAACAAATCACCCCTAAAGATTGCTACTGGGTTAACAAAAAAACTTTTTTTGATGCGAATGGCAATGGCGGTCCATTCGCCATCAGTAGGAGCAAAGTAATAGGGATTTTCAGCAAAAAGAGACAAAGGAATGGTAAAAATTGAGGCATAGAGATAAGAAGCCGTGCGTATGGATCTGCCATGCAGTGTTCTTCATTTCTTCCTTACTTTCTCCCATCCTTTTCTACACTGATTCATTTTCTCACTCATCTAGCTATGTGAGTGAGTAAAATATAAAGGAAGTGGCTTAGTGAAAAACATTTAACTTTTTCGAATGACACACTAGAAGAGGCTAATCATAGTCTTTTTTCTATGTGATTTACACTGGATACCAGATACGACAATATTGAAACGACGCGCCGAAATGAAGTGAGGGATGAGAGTGGCACATGGATAGATCGTGGGTAAGAAGGAAGGGGAAGCAGGAACATGTATGGAAAGAGCAAATTGCCTGTATGATACTATTGAGGAGAAAGGAAGGCAAGTGTTTAAGAAGCATGGAATATCTTCCTACTCTATCAAACAATCTATTCTTAAAACAGCACTGCCTGATATAATCAAATCGACTTTACTTTCTCTGTTCCATATTCGTACACATCCGCATCGTCGCTGCTCAAATCCGAACCACTTTATCTTTGCCATGGGAGCACAATTCTCTTCTTATTTTCACATTTCCTTTTGTCTTCGTATTCTCTCAACTCTCTTTACCAATGTAGACAATTTGTGTTTTGGTTGCACCTACATTGCCTAGATTTTACAACGAAGAAAGAAAGCAATCTGCCATATCTTGATAATGAGCAACTCTCGACCAAAGCAGACAAAAGAGAACGCATCTCTGGAGTCGTAGTGTCCCAGCTTTCCTTGTTTTGATCGACACCCTACACATCAGCCACACCTGCGTTGTCCGAGTTTAAAACGAGAACTGCCGTAGCTTTCTTTGCCAAAACAGAATCCCTACATAACAACAGACGAGCCATAACTAACTAATTTGTAAACAAGAACTGCCGCAAACAACAAAAGAGGGAAGCCGAATGCTGAGTTTCAGTTCTGACGGGTTCCAAACCAAAAGGAAGAGAAGAGTTTTGCTCTATACACTTGTTGGAAGCAGTTACAGAATAAAATGGGTATGTGACTTTCAATTTGGGACATTTCTGGTCGCAGAGGTACCCGATTGACCAAGTGTACACTAGCAATTATCTGTGTCAAACTAGGCGCTCTCATCATCGGCCGAACCTTACTTTTTACAATTTGATGGGAGAGTTGCCGCAAGTAACTACTAAATGGTTTAAGCTGCTAGATTATAATTCTGAACGATTCTGAATCTAAATTAACAGAAGATAACACAGCTCTATATGCTTGCGTTAGTTTGGCTTCCTTCGCCAAAATAGTCTACTTAACTGTTGGCCAGGTCTAAATTTTTGCTACATAAATTGAGGAACATCGCAGCTACCAGCGACGAAAGAAACAGCTGAGTACAAGATCGAATAACTGTAGGTGGAAAACCAAGAAAGTGGATCTCAGCTATGTACTAAAGCTTGCCTAGTTTACGTATTAAAATCATACGCATTAAATTGTGTTCATTTCTAAGCATTAAGTGTCTTACAATCGAACTGTACTTCGCTGAAACGCAAGTAACCTAACATTTGAGGCCTAATCCTAATTAGTGTCAGATTGGGATGAACCAATCATGCGGAAGTGTAATATCCATTCGCCCTGGCTGTTTGTTAATGCACACTCTTGGTAGAGCCGCATGACACCAAATGTTATAGTATCAGAGGAGACCTACGTTTTTGGCACCACACAAGATAACGGTCGGGGCCTTATTGGAGTAACTTTGAGGCCAATGTGAGGAATACCTAGAGCACAGAGTACTCGGGCTAATTTGGCACTTTTCACCCATGTTATGCCTTGCATTGCTTACATTGATCAAGGCTACCAGTACAAATCTGATAGCATCCTGACCTCTCCGATGGCGGTGGAGCGCGGTGAGCAGCTCTCCCGTAAATAAATACTTTTCTCGCCTTCTTTGAAGGCTTCTAGCTACAACCCTAAAGCTATTAAACAACTTAAAATGACTAAGATTTTAACGTAGCTGAGAGATATGCGTGCCACAGATATTTGTATAAAGCGAATTAACTGCGCATCAACGACTAATATCTTGGATAAAAAGCAAAGCAACTGACTAGTAAATAGCTGTTGTTAGTTTATGCACGACAAGCATGGTAAGGAATCATAAAGTGGAATTTATTCTTACCTGAGTTACATGTAAAGTGATGCCGAAGGCAGAATTCTAACCCTGAATCGCTAGGTAGAGGACTCATGATTAGCAAATTATACTCCAGTCAGACGCGACACGTTCCAGTGAAATTCATGCCCCTCCTGCCAAAATCACGACATTTTAGTGCATCAAAGGACCCAATTTACCAAAGAGCTGATGATCTCACAATGATGAGCGATTTGATTAGCTCAAAGACTTGTGTTGCCTAACAAAATACACAATCTGCAGTTGAATTGTCTTAGAAATTATGAACCTCAAGTGGATTTATTTCCGGTCTTAAACGATACATGATGCATTACGCTTCCTATGCAGGACCGAATGGCTAAGATTCATAGACATTATTGGAACAAAATCTATCACTAATTAAGCACTTGCAGCATCAGCTAAAACGCGGCAATCCCTTACGTTGAATTGCTTCAGCACACGGAAGTGGACACAAATGAAGTTTTGGGCGGCCCATTGGCCCAAAATACCCGTAATTATATAAAAAACAGTTCTATTTGAGGTCACCACGTTGGCCGTTTGATAACATGTCATCTCAATCTCTTAGTAATTACAATTTATTAATCAAATCAACTTAGACTTGCCAAAACCTAGCCTAAACTATCACGCATATTTTGTGTTCTTACTCACCAATGAACACAAAAGTGGTCCGCTAAACAGTCATTTTTATTTAATCACTCAGTCGTAGCAAAATGTGACTGCCTGCACTCCCACCACAATCCGGAGGCTCTTCTGGCATATCACGGTGGACCACCTCACCTCACACACCTCGACCACGTCGATCAAAAAGCACATTTATTATCACCTGCGCAAAATCACTCAACACCCATGTTCCCTTGTTTGCGAAGAAACACATACAAATGAGTAACATTTTTAAATCTGCTAACGATGGGAAATAGACAGATATACACAACACTGTGGAGACACCATCACAGCTTGAATGGGGAGATGCAGGCATCAGGAACAGTGGGGATTCAGGATTTGGAGAGCGTGCTGTTCAACATCAAAGTGCTGCCAGAAGACAGAGGTGATCACTCCAGTGTCCCTTTCCTTCTTGACGCGTGGTTTTCGTGGACTTCACAATGGTAACGGTGTTTCCACACCGACAAATTACAATCATAATCCGCTTTGGGCAGCGGACTTCTCGTCAGCATTCAATTCACACACCATCGACATTTGAACCTGCGAAACGGAAACAGCAAGCATGGATTTGGGAAAGTCTCGATAAATAAGGAGGAAATAAGGTCTAAACAGAGGTGCTGGTTTTACGTCCCCATGAGCATTCAAAATGCAGAGGTGTCACGCGAAGCAGGAAGAGATAGGTCACGCCATACAAGGAATAGACATCATTTATCAAGAATGGCACAGACCAGTGCCAGTGCCTGTGTACAACGAAGCCCGGTGATAAGCAAAGCTTCTTGTGAAAGGAGGCATCTACAATCTTGGACACCCGTACCAGCAGGAGGCGTCAACCTAGTCATCAATTCGACGCTTTAAAGGCGTAGATGTCTATCGGCCAGTTGATACCCTGAAATTGTTGGTCTTCAGCTCACCCGCATAGTGGTAATTCCTGAGACCCTTTATTTGTTAGGCAAACTTCACAATTCCCAGTGTCTGCCTGACACAACTACTCGATGCATTCAGGTGCGACTCCTGTTAAAGCATCCTCTCTACAATCGGAATGTGTCAAATGCAGAAGTGATACGACAGCCATGAAACTCTCCCTTCTGTACACCACGCTACACACGTGCTGCGACCTGATCGTCGTCAGCTGGATTGCAATTAGGATCAAACATTTTCAAGTGGTTTGCGCCAATAAAATATAGACCACAAGCACTCGTCTTACTACATAAAGACAAACGCTGGATTCATAGGTTGTAAAAAATACTACACACGCTAAATCTGTCCATGACCTAGGGCGAAGTTAAGAATATAAGTGAAAATCTCAGGGATCACTATGAGAAAAAAAAACAGCACACATCAAGGAGTCGCCCAGGGAATGAAACAAAGAACTATTACAAATAAAAAGCATGAGATCTACTCAAAAAATCCCCCCTTTGAGAATAGCGAGCAATTATAGGCTCAAGGCAAAGGTAGCACAGAAAAACGACTTCACAACGGAAAGTAAGTCTGAGTCGCCAAAAAATAATTAATTTCAAAGGTTGAAAGCTAAAAAGAGAAAAAAAAGAAAATTTAAACCTACTAATGAGTTGGTTGCAAGCTTGGAGACGGGAAAAAGGAAGCTACGCTAAAAGTGCTTGCCGAACCAAATGGCAGAAATAAAATGCCTCGTTTTTTTGCATATTCTCAGAAAGGTAAAATTACAGACGAACAAAGAAAAATCGCAGTAATCAAATGAAACAATGCAAGAAGGCGGTCTGGCAGATTCACCAAAACTTTACACACGACAGTTGAATTTGACGTACAAAAGCCCTGTCGTTCTACCACGAGTCTGTGAATGGATTGTTGTCTACTCTTCGCAAGCGAACAAAAGGCAAAAGAGACTTCACCTTGCCAAACAATCGCCTTTTAACTACTTTTCAAAAGCATTAGGTTTTACGAGAAAACTGCGGAAATGGAGAGAATCAGCAAAAAAGTAGTACCATCCGGATAACGGGAATAACGAATTGTTGGCTTTCAATCGATATCCTCAAAATTACCTAAAGAAGACACTACTTAAGCAAAACCTCGCAAAGCGCTAAGCATGGTTAAATAAAAAATCTATGAAAAATACAGAAAACAGCACAATTGAATCGTTAATCATTCTAACGATAATAAGAGAGTCTCGCATGCTATAGGAAGTAACTTCATGCCCACCAACAAAAACAAGAACGATGGCACAGTGGGAAGAAGCAATGACGCAGAGGTCAATTGTAAAAACACTACGCGTCAAGCACTCGTTGATGTGTCTCATGCCTATTGTGATGGACACAGTTCGACGTATTGATCCCCGAATGAGTCCTGCAACCCTGTGGATAGACACTGACCACTTAATAATGCAACCCCTAAGAGAAATGCAGATACCCGGTTATGGATCCCGTGTCCATGTGGATTAGTCTGGATCGGCGTTGAGGCACGCAACTCCATTGCATGCGTTTTATGATTTTGAACACCCAACCAGCCAACACCGTCTTGCGCAATCCCCTACTTGAAGACCAAGTCTTGAGCAGCAGATAATACACTTACTCGTTAGAGTAGCCGTTCCCCGCGCTTTGTAGGAAAACTGATTCAGGGCCACACGAAAAGCCATCGGCACAGCTCTGCACTGACATGGCCCACTTCACTTCGACGTCCATAGGTGCCTAGTGTGGCCTAGCTAGCCTTTCAGCATTGCTGCATCCCATCTCCGGCAGCACCTGCATTCTTGCAACCACAGGACTTGACAACTGCCCACCTCCCTTACACCTTCAATCGGCAATTTGAGTAATCTACCAGCGTAAAATTGGTGTTTGCACTTCCTCCCCGTAGCTTTACATTCGCTTGACTAAGGTGCGTTCTAACATAGCTTTCATTGTCCACAGGTCCGCCTCGGTCGGTCTCATATGCCTACCGCATGCAGCCCAAATTGACCGCCACACGCTTTGCAGGTCGAGAAAGGGCCAGACGAACAGATGGATAGTCGAAAAGATCAACAAATAGGCGGGTATGTGGGTGGGTCGGCGGATGAAGAGATTGAGATAAACGCAATGACGTAAAAAGTCATTGGACAGCCGACACTAGCTTTACCGCCTCACCTAGGCTCTACCTCTACATCTCTACCAAATGACCGAAC
>JADWOT020001801.1:0-21000 GCA_036345935.2 Taenia hydatigena
AAGCAAATACAAAGGAACAGCGACGCAAACAAATAATAAAATAATTCGCAAAGTAATCGTCTCAAAACAACACCCATGATAGGTGTGATGAAAGAAAAGGATACCATGATCAGAAGGAAAGGCGGGCACAAGACGCTACTTGCGACCACTGTCCCATCCACGTTCTCATCACTGCCATACATATAACACAGGAAAGGCGGCGCACCGCAAATAACAGCACTCGTGTGACAGACACAAAGCCAACGAATGTCGCAGAACTAGGGTGCAAACTAGACCCACACCGGGCCTTTGTCCATGTCTGCGTCGCATTATCGTCAAGTTCTGGAATACAGGGTTGGAGGCCCGCGAGCACCACTTGCCCCTATACCTTGGGCATGTCAATGCCGGTGACACCCTTTCCCCCCCCCCCCCCCCCCCACACCCAAGCTACCCAGCCCACCTACAGCTCCACTGCATCTGACAAGCATGACAGCACTCAGTCAATCAACAGTATGCACAATAGGCCTGCCATGTGTGCGCGTGTGCTTAAAATAATGGAAAAAGTATTGAACGTAAACAAGACAGCTAACACGGCGAAGCAACCTATTCCTTTCCACTATGAGCAACCTCTATTCTAAACAATCTTAGCAGCAATAATGCAATCAATATGAAGCAATGCACCCGGAAAAATGCGTTGTGAGGGCGTCAGAGAGGTGTTAATTTTAGCATCTCCGACAGTCAAATGTTCTAATGCACATGAGGCGGCACGACCACTCACATCAGGCAGGACTGTATGAACGTTCCAACGCCACACCTCAGACCCATGAAGTAAAGCTGGTGAAGATAACTTCGCGGATATGCCCATAGACAACAAATTAAGTAGATCGCCTCACCTTCGCCTGTCTATCTACCCAAACCTCTACCAACCAAATAATCCTATTAACAGATAAGTGAAAAGGGCGTGAGTAACTAAAAAAGACGAAGCCTAAAGCTTACCGATCCACATTTGCCTGTGTCTTGGGAGACGTCCATCAACCATTGGCCGTCAAGAATGCCAATCTGGCTAACCTAAGAGAGACGCCAAACCTGCAATTTTGCCTGTGTCCGCGATCCGTCAGCCAACTATCAGTCTCAAGAGAAAAACAGCTAAAGCCAAAGTTGTTTACTACCACGACTAACACAAGGGTGGCGAAGACCACACCGGACCTAGTACACTGCTACAGCAGGAGTGAACAAACCGAGGCAATAAGTGAGTTGTCTTCCAAGTCATTACCGTGACAACACGCTTCTAATAACTATTCCATCCATAAGTATTTCGGATGCAGGCATCTCGAGATGCTTCTTTTGGCAATGACAAATGTGCACAGTTCCGTGGTTTACACGAAGAACACTAAACAGTCAAACTCGTGTCCTATTTCCTGCCTTTCTTCTCATTTACAAATAACATCAGCAGAAGGAACCGACGACATTACCTGGCATTCTTTAAATTTGGAGCGCACGTAAAAATGGGCATTAAATTACGAGATGGTCCTCCTCAACTCCACAAAACAATGAGAAGAAGTAAGGCAGCAGCAAGCTTTCTAACCACAAGTAGAATGGAATCTACTCACTTCATGTAACTGCGCTTAGTGCTCATTTTACTGTTCCGACTTTGGCAGAAAACACTAATTTGCTATGAAGCAAATTGCCGTATTCTTCCTGCCAGCATCCAGTACACTCAATATGCCAACTACGAATTTAACGTGCTTTGTAATGAACATTTACAACTTGTTCCAATCAAAATTCCCAAAGTATATGCATACTTATTCAAACCCGCTAAACGCGCGACCTTTCACGGTTAAGTTATAACAAAATAAGATTAATGGGCGAACGTACGCCATCTACTATTCTAAGCGAAAAGCGATAACAAGATGCGCGAAATGGATAAACGCAGCTAACGGCATGACCAGATGGCAATGAGCACAAAAGTTGGAACTATCAACAATTAAAGCATACCACTGCCGGGTTAAGACACCCAAGCAAATTATGACAACAAACAAGTGGAACGAGTAGAAAATGGGAAAGAAGAGATACAGTTACTCCTATACCAGCGTTAGATTCCCATGAAATACACAGTGACTGTGGCCGGTGTAAAGGGCTACACCTCGCACTAAGGCGTTACACCTCATCAACGTGCATAAAAAGCAAATGGTATGCATGGATAGAGACTTTACAAATATAAATAAACGTGCATTTATACGTACCTAACAATCGGCGAGTCACTTCCTCCATGCATCCATAGTCATCACACTCGTTTGCATGACCCATTCGCCTACCATTCCACAGCGCAGGAGTCACGACGTGGCACCACTTGCACCCTACTTCGCAGTCCTCCAACAGTTTCAGCAAAATTCCATCAGCGGACGCTGATTGCCAAAACGCCTTTCGACGGTGACACGGATTCAAAGAAATACCTGTCCTTTGCAGACTTGAAGGAAACAGCTGATGTGCTGCTTCTTTTGTTCAGTCGTCCCCATTCTGAGCGATAAAATTCGATGTTTGCATCCACCTATCACCTATCTGCAGAAACAAACTGAGACTTAAAGAAACAATGCCAATCAAGGCGGTGGATTGATACGCCGAGCGACGACACAGTGGGCCGCACGCCGACGCCGCGGTCGCAGCAGAATCTTTACGACGGTCTGGGTTTGTTCGGATCACGTCTACTGAAGTTATAGTGGAGAAAATATTCAACTACCACCCTTTCGTAGGGCACTGCAGCCATATCTGCGTCCAATCAACATGACAAATTCGACCTCTGTGGTTATCGCATCAATTTGGAAATGTAGTCGTCATATTGCATTTGTGAATCGACTTTGGAAAAGGATATACGACGAATCCATTGAGACGCAGCACAGATCACACCAACTTCTAGACAGGAATAGAGAGCAACGAAGAACTCCAACTTCGAATTCGCATTTTTTTAGCAATCCCTTGCAGCACATCATTCATTCATTCATTCAGGCTCATCTATTTTCTTATTCACACACCGGTCAGGGTTGGCTTTGAGAACTGTTGTACAGTGCTTCTCACCGGTGGCATTGCGATTGTCAACCATCTTGAAGCCGTTCCAACGACCACTTGTTTGCAACCAGGCGAGCCAGCAGGGCTGAGGTCAAACAGGACCCAATTGCGTACTCAAAATAATACACTTGGTGTAAACAAACCCCCAACGCAATTAAATGTGGAGATGACATGTTCTTATTCCACTCGCTTCGTTGTTACAAATGAACCGAATACGGAGGGCCAAGTTGTACTCGAGGGAAGGACAAACTCGGACCCCCAACAATTAGTCCTATCGGCTTTGTTGCCAACCATGCAATCGTCATAAAGGGAGATATAGATGGTCTCTGCTCTCCCCCCTCCTTATGCATTCGATACAGATCAATGATGAGGACAAAAAACCCAGCTGATTTCTTTGCCACCAAAACAGCAAAAAATTGATGAGATCACTTCCAGTGAAGCAGATATCTTAGAGGCGACGCCTGTATTTCCACCACGCAGTACTCAATTCGCTGGCCCTTCAAAGCCTGAACTACAACGGACATCCTGCATCGATATGTATTTACCTCCACACCAAGATGGAAGCTCAGGTCAAACTCAATCTACTACCACTTTGCCGGCCTTCTTAATAACGAACCCACTCCCATTTGACACCTCGTCAACGGCCGTTCCCATCGCCAAGCACGTGCCGACAACCTTCAGCAAACGTCTTCTCAATTCCAGATTTCTTTCCCCTCTGGCAACCTACTGACACCGGATCCATGCCTGATTCAGCAAACTGCACTACAATGCCATCCGCAGAGCAAACTCAGATATGTCAGACAGCCGCAGGGTCTCCTTCAACTCGTACCAAATCGGCAAGATGATGAGATGATTCAACAGCGAAAACCACCTCAATATGCAGGAACGCAAAGAACTGGCGCGTTGCATCAACTTGAAGGAGGCTCGGGTTGGTCGAGCGATAGGGTGCTCAATGAACTCGTTTAATCGACAGCTATTAGTGTGTAGCGGTTAATTGTCTACGATCGAGTCGGCTAGCTTCGTCATTCTTGTGACTTATCTGTTAGTATTTGGAGTGGTTCCGAAATCAGCGCTAAGGAACGAAGGTAGCCGATGGGAAAATATCTGGCAATGAGACGTCTGCGGCACAGCCAAATATTCGTGACATGGAGAGAAGCATCCCATCAACCGACTCGTGGGACAGCGGCCCCAGTGAAAGCTTCAGAGCCACTGACAGCTCCCAACTGCAGAAGGAGCCTTAACAAATAATAGTGTTATTCGAGCAACCTCTTTCAGGAGAATGTGGTGATGTGTTGCCGAGGCAAAAGCAGCGGGTTAGGGCGCTAGCAGAGTGGTTGGAAAAAAAGCTTGCTGCTGTAATGGACCAAAAGCAAGATGGTGAAGACAAGGATGTGAGGAAATATGCAGAGCTGACAAAGTGAGTTATTCGCCTTCTCTATGAAGTGTCTGCAAATTTATCTTTACCGTCTTTCATTTAGTGGCTGTGATGTTAGTGTTTACTACTCTAACTGTTTTGCGGTGCTTGTAGCATGTTTTGATGGCAGCCATTTTTCCAGAATGAATAAGTAAATTGATGCCAAGAATGTGCCTGTCTGTGGTAGTGCATTTAATGTGCTCAGAGGAATTGCTAAAAAAATGCTGAATTTGAAGTTTGACTTCTCTCGTGCTCTCTACTCCAGCCTAGAAGTTGGTTTGATCAATGCTGTGCCCTTGAAGTCGATTCACAAATGCAATGTGACAGCCACATTTCCCAACTTGTTACAGCAACCGTGTCAGTGGAATTTGTCGTGCTCATTGGATGCAGATCTAGCAGCTGTGCCCTCCCTTCGTATCCACTGACGAATTAAACGCCGTCTCCTGTAACCTCAGTAGACGCGATCGGAACAAGCCTAGGCCAAGGTCGTGGACTGCTGTGACTGAGGCGTCAACGTGCAGCCCACTCCATCGTCGCACAGCGTGTCACTTCATCGCCTTGACTAACATTGCTTCTTTGAACCTCCGGTTGTTCCTGCAGATTCGAGGATGTTCCTCAGATGGAGTATTGAGTGACTTAGGTGATAGATGGATGCAACCATCGAATTTTACCGCGCAAAATGGGGACAACTGGACAAATTAGGCCGCTAAGGACAGGTAATTTGTTGAGGCTCTGCTGCTGTGCTGTGCTTGTTGCGACTGTACGAGGAATGCTTCCCGACTACCCCTTCCATAATTTCTACCCATAGCTGCCTATTGGTGGGTGGGATCGTTGACGTAATTGTGCAATGATCAGAGGGATGCGTTCGCATGCTTGTGCGTTCACTCCGACCTTGCAGAAGAATAAGTCTCAGCAAAGACATGATTCAGAAGGCAAGTGCTAGCGTGATCAGTGATCAGACGGAAACTAATGGAACCAGGCTAAGGTGATGAGGCGTTGATTGTAAGGTACCCATCAAGCCAATTCGTCCATGCAAAAGGAAATTTAGGGAAGTGAATTGATCTATGTAACTTGGAAGTGACACGGAACATTACCGCCGACCGCTTTAATGGGTTAAGCGCAGTCATCACTTATGCGTGTGGTACATCGAACTCTGTGGGCTCTCACCTCCAAACAATTCATTTTAGCGACTTTTAACTCCACACATGGTTCCCACGAGAACATCTTTGCAACACTATTTATTTGTTTTTAAAAAATCAAGGTGCATAAACTGACTGTCATTATGACATGATTTTAGTACCACAAAACAGTTGGAACAGCGAAATGCCAACATCATAGCTACTCAATGAAAGCCATTGTCAGTCCGCGGATGTTCCATAGAGAAAGCAATAACTCGATATCCTTGATATCCTCGTCTTCATCATCCTGCTTTTGATCTGTTTTAGCACGGTGATTTTCGAGTGACTCCGTCAGCGCTCCGAACCACCGCTTTGCCTCGGCAACATATCACCACCTTCGCTCGAAGGGGCTTGTTGGGGTTCCTGTTGTGATTGGGAGCTCTAAGCTGTTCCAAAGCCTTTCCTGAGGCCGATGTCCTATGAGTTGGTTGGTGGGGTGCTTCTCTCCATGGGACAAACCCTTGGCTGTATTACGGGCGTCTCATTGCCAGAAATTTCGCACCGATCCTCCCTACTTTGTAGCGGTGATTCTGGAGTCACATCCTACCTTAACAGAAAAGTCAAAATTATGACCATTTTTGACGACTCAATCGTTGACAATCAACCACTACACACTAACAGCTCTCCATCAAGCAAGTTCTTTTAACACCTTAATGCTTGAACAACCTGAGTTTCCTTAAAGTTGATGCGATGTGTCGGTTCTTCGCGTTCATGCATGTTGATGTAGTTTACCTTGTTAAAGTACTTTATCATCTCATTAATTTGGTACGGGGTAAAGAGAATCTTGCGTCTACCTTGTCTTTGTGCCTCAGGTAGTGTTTTGCATGCCTGAGAAGTTTGCTGAATCAAGCATGGATACAGTGGCAGCAATTTGCTGGAGAAGGTAATCTAGAATTGAGGGGACGTTTGCCAAAAGTTGATGGCACGTGCTTGGCGGTGAGAACGATGGCTGCACCTGTGCTTGTAGCAGATGCTGACGTAAATTTGACGAGGTGTCAAATAGGAGTGGATTTGATGGTGGGAAGATCGGTATCACAGTAGTAGTTTGATGTTGACTCGAAATCCTACCTTGCTGTGGGGGTAAATATACGCCGATGCAGGATGTCCGCTGTAGTGCAGACTTTGGAGGGCTAGCGAAGTGAGGACTGCGTGGGAGAAGTGCAGACATTGCCAATAGGATAACCGATTCACCAGACGTAACCGCATCAACTTTTGGTCTTTCGGTGGCAAATGATTCAGTTGGGTTTGTTTGTCTTCATCGATGTTCTGTGGCGATTAAATAAGGATGGAATTTAGTCTTGGAAATATTGGAGAGTTAGCCAGTGCAGAGACCGCTTCTTCTATCTTTTGTGTCGTAGGAGGTGTTGCTTTTTCCACTTGCTATTGTACGACAGGTAACACAGTCATTGAGGCTAATTATTGGGGATCCGTGTTTGTCCCTCCCTCGGGTACAACTGGGCATTTCGCGTTAGGTGCACCTGTGAAAATAAAGTGAGTGGAACAGGAACATGTGCATCTGTATGTAAGTAGATGTCATCACCTCAATGTCTGCAATGAGATAACCAAAGCTTTAATTCTTCTGCCATACACGATGGTGGATATCTCAATCCCTCTGACTGAAGCATCAGCGAATGGACTAATCCAAAATTTTTGACTCATTTCACCGTCAAGAAACAGTTGTATTTAACCAATAGTTTGGTTAACATCTGTAAAGTGTCTTACGGTCCAAGACGCCTCCAAGATGCTTTTAGTAAAACGTAAATCGACCAGTCTAAATGTTGACGAGATCATGGTTGGCACGTCAAATTTAAAGATTGGCGCTTCAGATGCTTGCAAACACAAAACACTTTTCTTTCCAACTATTCGAAAGTTGCACTTGATGGCTGTTCCCGATCACCCGCCTGTTTTCCTCTTCACCTTCGTTTCCAGCAGGATTAGGCTCCACGCAGATCCCTTCTCAGGTAGCCCCTGCGAAATACCCACTAGACAATTACAGATTGGCCGTGTCTCCTTCGCGCACTCTTTGCATTTGCACGTCATACCGTCCTCTCAGAAGTCCACCATTTATCGCCCCTCTGGCTGGTGACCTCAGTAGCATCCGGGAAGAAGTACGCACATTGCCAACTTACGACGCAGTGATCATCACCTGACTAGGAGTCCATTTCCACCAATTGCACATTTGACTAGTGATGCGGTTCTTTCCTGTAATTCATGACCATTCAAAGTGTCCATTGAAGGCGGTTTACCAAGTATCTGCCATTATATGCGACGGCTTTTGCACGCGCTGTTATTATGGGGATTTTTTGGGGGACCTAGGCACTATCACTAGGTCTACAGGCATCGAGGTGTTGTCGCCCTACTGCCTAATGATGACGAAGATGTGGGACAAGAGGGCAGTCCCCATTGCTGATCGTGTGCAAGCAAAGTCATCTATAAAGGCAGCGGAACTGGCTCAAGAGAGCGGTCAAACAATGTGATTCTTTTCCTCCCCTTCCATCTACGTGTGTATTCACCTCATTTTCTCTTACCTATGAGGCTACTCTTTCCCGAAAAAAATAAAATGCTAATGAAAAAGTTATCGGTGCCTTATTTTTCGTTTACCTTAGCTCCTCTCATTACACCTCACTCCACCCTCGAAAGCTTTAAAGCTTTTAAGCCCCCTTTAATCCACTACTGAATGATTCACCTATGTTCTACCACATATGTTGATGCAATCCGCGATATACACGGACCTCCTTCTTGCAGAAATCATTTAATTGAGAGCTTGCCCTAAACATCAAATCGCAGCATTTCCACGATGACAAAAGCATTTAATCAGCCTTGCGAATCCAAGTGCGTCAATTTCGTAGTTTGGCACAATTTTGTGATTGAATGTGTAGTGCACCCACTGCGGGTGTCGGGGGATCTAGAGCTTCGTAGGACCCACTACATAGGTGAGAGGGGACACAACAATGGGACAGTCACTGACTAACATGTGACTGTCTTCTAAGGATACACTCAACATAAATGAGTGTTCCGCTGCCTTTATAAGAGGGAACCCTCGAGAGTTAAATGCCTTTATTAATCGGTAACTGCATCCTCATGCCTTTTACTGCACACGTGATCACATTACCGTTGGTGTTGACTTAGCATGTCTGAGCTGTGAGCGTCGTGCTCTACTATTCACATGCATGTGGAGATGTTGAAGAGGATATAGAGGCGTTAAGAAGGTTGAACTTGTGTTGCTACAAGTACATCGAAGATACGATCGAACAGAGAGAAGATGGTGAAGGATATTGTGTCTCTGCAATGGACAGGGCTGAGGTGTAAGAGGTAGTCATTTTAAAAGATATGTCCGTTTATCGTGCTTTGAGCTCAAAGAGTGAAACCACATGCCTCTACCCAGCCCTCATTTATCCTCACTTGTTGATAGGTCCTATTCATGAATGCGTGATGTTGTTGGAGGTGTTCCTCTGACACACGCAGGCTCGTGTGAACCCTGTCACAATTATTAACGAGTACCTAACACGGAACTTGTGCATTTCGTTTAGTGAATGAAGAGCAGTGGATATCTATGCATTTCGAGTTGGTTCCATCGCTCGTGAAAACCGTGCCAACCTTGGCCTGATCTAAGGTCACCTACGTGACCTCACTCTTTGTAGGCCGTCGGTCCAAAACCCCTCGGTATACGTGATGAAATCTACGCTTACCTAGTGGAGGGAGGGAGCGACGTGGCTGACGGCGATGTGATTCATTAAGCCGAAGGCTCATTTGACGTAATGCACATACCTTTGATCTTTTCGCTTTCTTTCTTTTAGGCAGCATGCTGGTAGATGTCAAGTAATGGGACAATTGGGTAACGGCAGAGATGTACACCATTCGTAATTTGTGCCTACTACACGTGGAATCCCAAAAGTGGTGGCACAGATCGTCTTTACCATTGTCCAGACATAAGGAAATGGTAACACTTTTGGCACATGTCGATCAGTTGATAATTTACACCCATGGGTTGAATGTCACACCCAAACAGGGTGTCATATGAAACAGGACTCCAACATGGCTCCAGTACAATGAATGCACTAATTATCGCCCCAGTTTAAACATCGTTTAGAGGCCTTCAAAGCTGTGGCCAAATTAGTGTCCTGTAGAATTGATATTTGACCTTCATTTAGTGTCCATTTTGAAAAGGCGTTCAAATCATCCATGTGTGAGGCTTAACGACTCACCTAATTCCTTCGTCACCTCCAAATTTGACACACCATCGTGAATGAATTTCAGATGCGGCGAGCCAATAGAAAGTGAGATCTGATTCGATTGGCTCAAGCGAATATACTTTTAGCAGCTGTGCCAGCCTCTGAGGTCAGTCGACAGACAGGCGAGTCAGCTTTGAGTAAGTCAAAGGAATGGAGTCTGGGAAGTTTAATGTAGAGAAGTTTATATCTCGTGGTTCCTGCACATTTGTCTATGAGGTGGTCTACACAAGCGGATGTGGCGAAATCGCGACGACCATGACCTGCGCATTGAAACGGTTCTACCTGCGAAACAGCTCTGCTGTTCGGTGCGCTCTTCGAGAGCACCACATTCTCGTGAGACTTGTCCGACAGGAAAGGCAGTCACCATTTCTAGCTACTCTAATAGAAAGCTGTGGAATCCGTCGGGCTCCCGCCTTTGTGCTGCGCAAAGGAAGTGGATTCGACCTGCGGGATCTCGTCTCAAATGTTGGCTACCTCGGTGAGAATGACTCGCGATTTTACGTTTTTGAGATTATTTGTGGTCTGGAGCACCTTCACGCCATGCGCATGGTCCACTTAGACATCAAACCCAACAACGTGTTTATTGCTGATTCAGGCCACATTTTTATTACGGAGTTCGATCACTCATACCACATGTCTCAAGAGGCGGGATCTCCCAAAAAGACAGACTTTACCGGATTACTCTTCTTTATGGCGCCTGAGGTAAAGAATAAGTTGACAATCACGACGAAGGCGGATGTGTGGAGTCTGGGCGTTCTCGTTGCCTGCATCATGTACGGTCATGACACTGCGCACGATTGGCTGCAAATACGTGGGTTCATGACAGGCAGTTCTCCAAATGTGTCCGCACCTCTACGCGAATTCTTCGAAGCCTGTCTCACACAAAATCATAAAAAGCGTTTAAACATTGATGGTGTGAAGTGCCTTGATTTCTTCAAAGGCGTCAACTGGAAGGAAGTGGTGGCTTGCAAGTTAAAACCACCTTACCATCCCTCCGAGTTGAAAGTGTCTGCATTTAAGAAAAAGTACAACGTCGACCCCTTTGACCCTCTTCTGGTCGCTGCTGCTTACGATGCACACATGCCACTGATAGAGGGACGTCTTCGAGATATTCGTGAAAGGCATGGTGTGCGTCGGTTGGTGATAGAGTCACCGAACTACCAGGATCTGGTACAGGCTAAACTGACAGGTGAGAGGATTGATGAGCTTCTCGCCAACTTTGATTTCATTAATTCTCACCTCCTCCATTCACACTGCGGATGTCACCGATGGCAGACCAATTCAGGCTTGAACTTTTTTACATCCACTTGCGATTTGCGGTCCAAGTGGTGTCAAATGCTCTTTTTTCTTGTGTGCATATGTGGGTTCCTCATCTGGTGGAAATGCACGCCTTACTTTGACTAGCATTTTCCAGTTACGAATCCACAGGGATTGTCTGAAGGAAGTCAAAACCTCTTTTGTGTAGGTCTAATTCTCCTAGCTTGGAATACTAGATTTTTCTGACAATGAGGCATCTGCAACACAGCCAAATGTTTGTGACATGAAGAGAAGCGTTCCATTGACCGGCTCATGGGGCAGCAGCCTCAGTGAAAGCTTTGGAAATACTGAGAGCTCTCAATCACAATAGAAGCTTTAACAAAGAATAATACTATTGAAGCAAGACTCTTCAGGAGAAGGTGTTGATACGTTGTCGAGGCACAAGCAGCAATTTTGGGCGCTGGTGGAGTGGTTCGAAAATAAGCTTGCTGCTGGAACAGACCAAAAGCAGGATGATGAAGAGGAGGATATGAGGAAATATGTAGAGCTGACAAAGCGAGACGTTCGCTTTCCCTATGAAGAGCCTGCAGACTGACTTCAACTGTCTTTCATGAAGCAGCTGTGACGTTAGTGCTTACTGCTCTAACTATTTGTGGTCTCCATGGCATGCTTTGATGGTGACTATTTTGTAGACCTTGGTTTTTTGAAAATAAATAATTAAACTGATGTCCTTCAAAAGATGTTTTTGTGGGACCCGTGCGTGAAGTTGGAAGTCGCTTAAATAAATTGCTTCGAAGGTACACCAAGTCGATCGTTCATATTCTATGCAGGAACAATTTACCTTAAACTCATTTTCGAGCTGTAAAACAATAAAAATGGCCTGTAGTTGAGTCGTAGACGCTTACAGCAGATGTTACCATCCTGTTAATGTGGAAGGTCAGCTAGTTATTTAGCGCAAGCACGATCATACAATTTGGCCGTGACTACAATCCATTTGCTTCACAGCTGAGATTAAACCTTCAAAGGTTTCAGATCGGGTGTAGGACACATTTCAACATCACACGCAGATCCTGTTTTAGGTGACCAGATTGTAGCCAATCAAAGGTCTATTGGTTGACACGTTCACATTTACGCTACCGAATTTGAAATATTTGTCCATAGAAGACAAACGTGACCATGCGCGCAAGAAGGAATGTGGATGTTGTGCCGTCCCGTCAGAGACATGGGAGTCCACTCAACTCAGCATCGTCATTTATCCTCCTCTACATCTTCCTCTCTCAGCAGAGCAATGTGGTGCTTCGCTTCCACCGCTTGAGAGGTGAGAGTCCACACAGGTCGATGTATCGCACACGGAAGCGATGACGGCGCTAAACCCATCGAAGCAGTCAGTCATAATATGTAGTAGAGTTTGGTCCAATTTTTATGCCACTTTCAAGGCCCGCGGGTCAGTTTACTTCCAGAAATTCCCTTTCACAGTACCTTACAATCAACGTCTCAAACGCCCTAAATTACCTTTTTCACATGTGAACACGGATCCCATTGCCAACATGGAACTCAATGCTTCTCCGACTGACCTCTCTCCTACCCAAAACGCCCATGAATTGGTACCAACTGAACTGGGACATAGCATATGAAGCTGCAAGGGAGAGGGATAGCATAAGATTAAGAAAAAACGAACAATTTTCTGTCGAGAGAACAAATACCCCATTCTTTCATCATTACGTGCCTATCTTCTCGGAAGGGTAGAACGAACTTAGACATGACATGTAGAACATGTTTTACATGGCCTCAATCACCACTCATTTACTCAGCTGATTTTATCATTCGACTGCAGATGGTAGAGCATGAAGTGTCAACGCTAATCGTCTACGGGGTAAACGCTTTTATGGTATGTGTTCTGATGCCACATTGAATTGTAAAAGGAATGCAGAAGTAGCCTCAACTAGTGACCATCATCCAGGATTGCATGACCACTTCCCTAGAGCCAATCGAAACCATATTGAATAGACAGCCAACAGCCCACTCTAAACGGATCGCACTCTCTTTGGGTAAAGCATATGCTACCTCAGGTCAGCGGTCGTGGGAGGATTGAAGGGCACAACCAATGGCCAACGCACGCCCATTCCCCACCCATCACTGTTATCAAGCTGGACAAAACTCAAACCCTGATAAAGCGATTAAGAGGGAACAGCGACGTGTTATTGCGATAACGTTTTTTGATGCGCGTAAATGACAATGGCTGGTGCGGCTAATTTATGAATGTTTTTGCTTTCGTCACCAACCGCTACGTGATAACTGACTGCATACGTCGGATGCGCGACGAGGTCTCTAAACCATGCTGGTAAGCTCTAACTCCATCTATACGACGGTAATACGTTTCTTATTTTTTCTTTCAACCATTGCTGTCGTCAGTATCGCGAAACAGTGCAGTAGAAATGATGTCTGCAAAATGAATTGTAACCCACTAACTGCGTTACTAAAAAATAGAGGAGAAGGGATGGAAAATAAACGCAATCGACGTCACACTGATTTGATAGAATAGGACTCAAAAAAATGCTTCCATCACTTTCGCTGCAACACTGGAGCGACAAATGAGTTGTCTATCGCTTAAAGTAATGTGCAAATAAGTAGCATAGTCACTGATGTCCTAATGCCACGAATTGTCGTTTAATCCTTCCATTCCCCCAAGATGCGTCCTTTTAAAGGTCAAAAGCAGAAACCAACTTGAGCTTATCAAAAAGTGAAGCACGTATTTGTAACTAGGGCTAAATGATGGAAACAAAGAATGTGAAAGGCCTTGCTATGATGATGAAAGCAACGCCGGTCGAATTTCGGGCCAGTAGGGTTCAGTATTTATAGGAAATGCATCAGTGAGTAGCTTATGCATTGGTTTTTAGGCTCCACGACTTGACTTTTAAGCTGTCAGTTTGTTGCAGACACTTCGTTTCAGATGTTCAAGGTAAAGACTGACCCAAGGATATCAAAATACGGCTCACTTTTGCCAAACTCGAAACTTTGTGTAGCGATGGATCAATTCACCAACGAGGTGGGAAGCGGTTATTGCTGATGGTCTCGAAAAAGACGAGCGATTTAACTAACTTAAAGACCTTTTGCACTTAACAAAACATGCAATCGGCAGTTGACATGTGCCTTGAAAATTGCAAGCATCATGCGCATTTCAATCTCAAAAATACGTGATGTGTTGCATTTACCAGACAGGGCAAAACGACTAAGTCTTATAAACATTTTTTGGAACGAATTTTATCACCAATCAGGCGCGTGTGCCCGCATCCAGTAAATTTTCTATTTCCATGTTGTCAAAAGAAGTGCGACAACAACGTCTCTTATCCATTTAGGTATAGCTTGCATTAGTAATCGTTTGACAATGCCATATCGCATGCTAGGCGCTTCTTTGCTCGAATCTGTACCCTTGAACTGATATGGCAAGTAAAAGCAATCGTGGCTACATCAAAACCGTACATAGTCAATGCATTTCAAAGCGGTAATTAGCAAATAGGAGACGTACAACAGGTCGAAACACAAGAGGAGACAACATGATGTTTCCACCAACAGCAGCTCAACAAACATGTAGAACATAATGTGTGTGCTAAACATTAGCTGCATAGCATCCCGTTTAGTGCGGTGATTTCTTTCTTAAAGTAAACAAAGAATGTACTTTTGACCTACTAATGCGTGCTGCAATTTAATATCATTATGGCACGGTCCATGAGTGTTAACATTTTATTCACGGACTGTTGCTGCAAAGCAATCTGCTGCCCATATGACTTGTCGTGTAAGGAGACAGGGCTTCAAGTTAACTGACATCATTATTTATGACTAGGCTCCTTTTATGACTTCGCCACGTCCTCTTAGCTGATTTGCCTTGCCTCTCAAGGCCTTCAGTTGCTATTTTTAATAAATTTTGTCTAAGAAAAATATCATAGAAGCGTGTAGCAGGCTTGTAAGCGATAACAATGGCACGGTTCGTTAGGTTGGGTTAGGTTCGGCTCAACAGCTATGTGAGGTTGACGAGGCGTTGAAGTGAGAATCTTGATGTATAGTCAGGTTGACTGCTTACTGAGCCCTGTAGGTGGATGAGTGGGTGGGTCTATGCGCAGTGATCATATCGTCTGACAGGCAAACTCCTAATCTCTACCACCTTCCTTTCCCGTATCGCTCACGATTAGTTGTTGACGGCTCATGAATGACCGCGTTTTTTACGACATCTGACAAGTTAATCCAGTCATCTTGTTGATTCTGTGACAGGGCACTTTTAATAACAAAAGGAATGCAAACGATTGCCTATTTTTCTTTTCTCTTCCTCCTTAAACTCTTTTTGCGGCCTCGGTCTGTCTGCAACCTCCCCTACTAAGCTAGCCAATGTCCGACCAAGTATCTACCTCGACGTGCAACTCCTACTGAGCGTCAAATCAGTAGCAATCACATTCCGCTTCTAAAACAGTGCAGTAGAAGAGATTGTGAGCAGGTAGACATCGTGTGGGTTAATGGAATTGCGGCAGCAATCGCTCGCCTTCCCTTCCTCCTGAAATCTTTTTGGTGACACACTAACGAAGTATGTACACTACGAGTTACCACTGCTAAAATTGTGTTGTTTGGAACACATGCTGTTCGTAAGTTAAAGCCTTACCTCCTTGTGGTGGGATTGTGCTGATGGTACTTCGAGTAGGCACGCATGCATGCATACATTCTCATCTTACTCATCTTGAAAGTGTGGGATAACACAATAATTCACAACGGGAAGCAGTGCTTCTTCAACGAGGTGGGAGTGTAAGCACACGTGCTGACGCGGTGTGTTTTTGAAGGTAACACTACCGCATTCATTGTGATGGAGAGGGAAGGGAATACCGCAAGCCGCAAACCACACCACGCCTACAAGAATGTCTTCAAAGGCAATTTTACAAATTCCTCCACATGCAATATTTCTCAGTTAGCGAGCTCTGCACGGTCAGTGGCAACTTATCCCGCTTCAACTCTTGGGCCTAATAAAGATGTGCACCCCACCTCCGTCTTCTTATCCACAGGCCTTTACTTCCACTTCCAAAGATCAGGCACGGTCTAGCGCGTCAAAATACTAATTCCTGCTGACTGAATACATACCTTCCTCCTCCTCTTCTTTCTCCTTCTCGTCTTTTGGTGCATTTCACAGTCACCTTGTTTGGTAGCAGGTTTCAACATTCCTCATTAGATGTGTCACCACTTAAAAAAGCCGTGCTTTACAAAGAGCACGACCTAAACTAAGCCTTCTCAATGTCCTCAAGTACCACAACAACCTAAATATACGCAGACTTGTAATTTAAGACAGAAGAGGCTTTTATCCTGGCTCCCTTCAACCTCAAATACTTCTCAAACGTCATTACACAAGTAACGACTTTGCAATGACATCAGCACTCAAAATCCAATTAAATTACTTGTTGGCCAAATTAGTTTACGGAATTGAACTAAATATTGCATAACCAATACGCACGACATTTAACTTACCAATGCAGAATATCACTTAGAGTTTTTTGTTCCATTCATACATCTGTTGCCTCTGTTGGGTATTGTCTGCGCAAATGAAGGGGAGGGCTTGAACGCTGTCCATCAGGGGTTGACCATAACGTCATTTACCCCCTGCACTATTTTTTACCCTACTGAGTACTTATCATCGCGTTACTTAGCCTCTTGAATCCTCTTTAACCCAATCCGATGGCTTTATAATTGCGTCATGATATGTGTTATTGTAATACTTTGTATGTGATGACCGCCGATTAAGGTTTCGGTCACACAGAGGTAGCCATATTGCCCCAGCCACGTGGGCTAACATCCAGACCATACCAGTGGTTATATTCTCTCTGTCTAACAAATATGTATTCTGCCCTGGTATTTCATCTTGTTTTCCGTCAAAGGGTTTCCCGGGACGCTACATTTATACTTCCAAGACATGTGTTTTCAACGTACTCCATGTTAGATTCACACTTATACTCCTTGGCGGCAAATAATAATGATCTTTTCATGTCATTTTGTTGTTTTACATCAATGCTTCAACGCTTCTAGGTCTTTAAACATTCATTATGCAAGCTTAACTTTGCGCTTTGGATTGCATAATGCCTTAAGTTGCCCACATCTTGCTGTTATGTGATAAATAACTCATTTTATTGCACTCGACACCACATATTTTTATTATTTTATTAATGTGTCCCCTTTTTGCCACAGGTCATGTTCACTGCAGTACTTTGTTTGTTGGAACTACCGGTTTCGGTCAAGGTGACAGAGGTGGCCGTACGGCCCAGCTGCGTAGGCTGGCCTTTGGGCCATGCCAGCAGCCTATTTCTCCCTATCCGTTGAATATGTATGTTCTACTCTAGCATTCTGCCTTCTTTTGCCTTCGAGGGAGCCTCGGGACGCTACATTCACAGCTTTACATTTTTCCTTCTCCAATTTTCTTCTTGAAAGTCGTTGGTAGTCTGGCGGCGTTGCAAATGCTGTGTCGGTTGATTGCCTGTGTACCAGGACTCGGGTTGGCAGAACAATGTAAGCTCCCGTTAAAAGTCATGTGAAAACTTTGGAAATAAATCAAAGCTACACTAAATCAATTTGGTAACAAACATAAAACTTGAAAATAGTAAACACTTGCTGCCAAAACGCCAAAACAAATGCTAAGCTGCTAGCTAAATGGCAATAATATAAGTTTAAGACTCTTACAATGTTACTTTAACGCGCTTTTACACCTGGGTATTTTGCTAGTTTTCATGCATTTCAAATGATTTTTTTGTCTGTGTTTTTAACTTATAAAGTTAACAACTAAAATGGAAAAGTAAGCGGTCAAGATAATCTCGAAATTGTTCATATGCCCAAAAATCATAAGTTTATTTGTTTTATCGGAAAGCGCGAAGTACGCGAGTGGTGTTCCTTTTGATGGCCGTTATTTTCGGTTAATGAGGATTAATTTACTCGAACAAGTCAAAGAGCTGGTAAGCGTTTGGTGCTTCTTTGTTAGTTTCAATTTGTTATGTGTTATTAGGTCATTTTAATATTTATTGGCTTCCTCCGTGCGCTTACTTGCTAGAGTAAACTCCAAGGCTTCACAACGTGAAAGTTAAGCCGTTTTTTCCAGCTGCAAGGTCTAATCACGTCCATTGTTTGCCCTGCAATACTTTAGGTAATTCATTAAGATTATTCTGGCAATTGGTCAATTAGTTTGCTTTTTAATGACTGTGGGCTTTGATTACTGAGTCGTAATTCTGTTGAAAAGAGATTTACCTTTACCAGGTGCTTAACACGTACTCATTGTTTTTTACTAATAATTATTCACCATACGTTTTATTGTACATTTGCTTCATCTGTGCAGTTGCTAGGTTAAACACTGAAGTTGACGCCAAAATTTTTGTTTCGTAAAGATTGAACGCATTATGAGACGGCAATGGATGCGAATCTCGCCTTAGATATCGTTTCATGCGTTCCTCAGGTAAGGTTGCACTGCAGCTACTGAGTTGTTGCTGCCTTTTCTGTGCTGCAATGGATTCGATGTGCCTTCTTATTTTTGAGTGGGAACGTGCTTGCATCATTCATTCATAGGTCCTTTCACACTTTTGTGCATTACGAGATGCGTTAGTTTTAGTTTCTTAGCTGTTATTGCGTTCTCTGCATTTCAATTGACTTCCCTTGTACGCCTACATGCTAGTGTAAACGCGGAGGCCTTATAGTGTGACTGCTAGGACGTTTTGTTTTCCAACTGCAATGTCTACTCGCGTCCATGTTCTGCTTTGCAACACTGTAAGCGAGAATTGGAGATCCTTACGGCAACTTGTTACCGGTTTGTTTTTTAATGACGGTATAGCTGCAGTTCCCCTGAAGGGGTACTTGAGCATTTTCTTTTCCACCGGCGAACTGAATGTCGTCTTCTGTGACCCCAGTAGACGCGATCGGAACAAGCCTAAGCCAAAGCCGTCAAGACTCTGCTGCGACTGAGGCATCAACGTGCAGACCACTCCATCGTCGCACAGCATGTCAATCCGCCGCTTTGATTGGCATCGTTTCTTTAAGTCTTAGCCTGTTCCTGCAGATTTGGCGATGTTCCTTGAATGGAGTATTTGGTGGCGCAGGTGATGGGTGGATGCAAACATCGAACTTTACCGCGCAAAGCGGGGACAACTGAACAAATGAAGCAGCACATCAGCTATGTTTCTTCCGAGTCTGCAAAGAACAGGTGCTTCGTTGGAGTCGTGCTGCCGCTGAAGGGCGTTTTGGCATTCAGCGCTCGCTGACGCGATTTTGTCGAAGCTGCTGGAAGTCTACCACGAGGTAGGGTGCAAGCGGCGCCGTGCCATGGCCCCTGCCTTGTGGCGCGGATGTACGGAGGAAGTGACCCGCCGATTGATATGTGCGTACAAATGCGCATTATGTACATTTGATGAGCCCCTATTTATGCATGCCATTTGCTGTTTATGCGCTTTGATGAGGTGTGAGGCCTGAGTGCAGGATGTAGTGTTTTGCATCGGCCATAGTCACCGTCTGTTCGTTGGGAATCCAACGCTGGTTTAGGACAAACTGTCTTTTATTATCTCATTTTCCACGTGTTCCGCTTGTTTACTGCCACCAATTTTTCAAATGCTTGCACCTAGCCCTGGTGTATTTTAATCATTGTTAGTTCTGGCTTTTGTGTGCATTGACATCCGGTCATGCCACTGCCTGAATTTATCCATCTTACGCATCTTGTTTTCGCTTTCCGTTTCGAAGAGTAGATTGCGTACGTTCGTCTGTCACTCGTTTTTTTTCACTCTAATCTGGCCGGGAAAGGCTGTGTTTAGCGTGCTTAAATGAATATGCGTTGCTTTTTGACAATTTTGACTGAGACAAGTTGTTTGTGTGTATTACAAGGTATGGAGAGCATTTTGCTGCTCTACTCATTTCCATTGTTGAGCGGATTTGAGGAGAATCATTTTGTAGCTGGATGCGTATTTTTGGGCGCGCTCAAGTTTTTCTGAATTTTAGGCGAATTCGTAGGCTTCTTCTGCTGTTGTTATTTGAATCTGCTTGATTAGTGTCCCTTGTGTAAACCACCGGACTGTGCACGTTTACTACTGTCAAAAGAGGCATCTTGGGATGCCTGCCTCCAAAATACTTATGAATGAAGTGTTTATTGGGAACGTAGTCACAAAGATGACTTGGAAGGCAACCCACTGATTGCCTCGGTTTGTTTGCTCCTTCTGCTGTAGCAATGGAGTAGTTTCGGAGTGGTCTTCGCTGACCTCGCCTTAGTCGTAGTGGTAATTAGCCTTGGCCTTAGTTGTTTTTTCCTTGGTGCTAATAGTTGGCTGAAGGGTCACGGAGACAGGCGAAAGTGCAGGGTTGACGTCTCCCTTAGGTTAGCCAGGTTACCACTTTTTGCGGCTAATGATCGTTAGAAGTCCCTCAAGACAGAGACAAATGTGTACTGGCAAACGTTAAGCTTCATCTGTTTCTGTACTCACGCGCTTTTCACTTATCTGTTGATTGGGTTAAATGGCTGCTGGAAGTCTGAGTGGATGGACAGGCGAAGGTGAGGAGATCTGTTTGTTTCGCTGTCTATGGACCTAATCGCCTGGTTTTCTTGATCAGCTTCACTCTAGTGGTATAAGATGTGGCGTTTGAACGCTTGTGTAGTCCTGCCTGACGTGAGTGGTCGTGCTGGAATCACTTCGTCTGCGTCGAAACATCTGATTTTTTGGAGATGCTAAGAGTGACACCCTCCTGACGCCCTCGTGGCGTGTGTTTCTGAGGTGCATTACTTCACTTTGATCGCATTATTGCTGCTAACAGTGGTTAAGATGGAAGTTGCTAACAGTGGAAAGGAATGGAATGCCTCGCCATGTCCAGCTGTCTTATTAACGCACAGTAC
>JADWOT020000963.1:0-28081 GCA_036345935.2 Taenia hydatigena
TCTAATTGAATCTGTAGAGAATTTTTAAAACGTCGTAGCATAAACAAGTTAGGACTGAAGAACTATGGCTCCTTTGCTGCAACCGATTGTGTTGACCAATAAACTCTGCTAATTGTTTGAGTGTAGCTAGGACATTTGGAGCAGCATCACACACTCCAGTGCACTTTTACGCAAATTATTAAGGCTCGCTGATACTTTTGCTGTTCAGGATGCATTCAGCGAAGGTTTGTAGTGTTGCTTGAGGGCGCATTCATTACGATAGTGGGCTGTCGTGGCTACTGGTAATATAGGAGGCAGCATAACAATTTCGCTAACACTTGATAAGTAGGCGTGAATCCCTTAAGTAAATTTACTTAACACAAATTTAACGTTTTCCAAGACGACAACTCAATGCGCCAATTCATATGTTCAACTAAAAATGTCTCAGAGCATATGATTTTATTCTAGCCTAAAGTTCTGGGGGAATCCACATGAGCTACAAGAAATGTGGACATAGACATTGGACATTTAATAGCAGTAAACTCTTGGCGCCATTGTCACTCAACGCTCACTTCTACTTACACGTCACTATTAATTTGTGGCTACAATAAATATTTCATATTGCGTGCTGCCATGACTCAAAGAAATACATTAGGCTCACTGCAAGGCACTTGGTTGAGCCTATGCTGTCTTCCTCATCGATGGTGAGGTCTGCGCCATTTTAGGAAAAGTTCATATCCTCTTTGCACCTGTCGGCAATGACAGGTTTGGAATAACGCGCTTGTTATTCAGCACAATTGAATGCTTCTTATAAAGTTATAGATGGTCCGCAAAGGAAGCTTTCGACTATATAATACGTATGCCTGTTGATTTACAAAACATTAAATTGCTCGGGAAAGAAGGATGGTAAGCGCATGTGGCTTACACTTCAGGCAGGCTACTATTTGTAAGTCGGTTCATTGAGGAGGATTTTGGTAAACGTAAATCATCCCTCGCGCAGGTGCGTGAGTGTCGATGACATGGCGAAATTGTGTTACCACGCAATGTAAACTAAGTGCCCGTTTTGGCAGTGGGGTGTCACGATAACAAGAAGCTTCTAAGCCTGACAAATGCGACTGATTATTTTGTGCAGACAAAGTGTGACCAACTCGAACATTATGCTCGCACGGACAAACAAACTAATAACGGTGGTCGTACACGTGCACTGTGCGACAGAATATTCAACCTTAATATCCACTAGCTTCATAGGCTTCTAAAATGTCGTTGATAGTAAATACTATTCTACAGATAAATGGGCAAATACAAGAATGTAGTTTAGTGGTAAATTATGCAGTGGCTATTATTTATGTTGACATTATAGGCTGTTACAATGCCTCAAAATCATTGGCTCCACTTCAAGCGTTAAGTAATGTTAAAACTCATGTCAGGCGGTACCATGGTCGCTTGGCTTTTATGTCCAGTTAAATCTGTGTTCAACTGTTAGCTGCATCTTATCTCACAGCCTCCAGTGCTGAGTAGGATAGAAAGAGCATGTCAAGTGTCACGTACTTCGATTCCTCTGCTGCTGCCCTTGCTGCTAGCGTCGGCTTTTGTACGCTGTCAATGGTTTGAAAACATTAAAATGCACCTCTTATACAAAACCCATAAATGTCTGGCAAAATTTCCACTTTTTGCAGTAGGGCCAAGAGTCTTAGCGTAATTACGTACCTTGAGCCAGTGAGCTGCAATTATTTGTTAAAAGCTTATTAGCATTTTTATTCCCGCTGATGTCAGCAGAGCACCAAAATATGGTCCTGACACATCACGGCCTATTAGCTATAAGTAGATGCACAATTTTGAACAACATTTAGACTTGCACAGATTTCACTTATTCGCCAATATCGCAAGCAGTTATCTAAACGCCTTGTTGTGTCTTGCTTTCCCAGTTAACCTTCTCATCGAAAATGCACCATGGGCAAGGTGCAAACAAGAATGTGCAGTGGGTTTGCTTGTTCCTAGACAAAAAAATTTTAGTGTCAATATAGCGTGTGCTGGTAAGAAATTCTTTTGTGCTTTTGCTAGCACCTGAGTATGGAACCTATGTGTTCTGTAAGAAGTAGACTTAAGTTTTACTTAATTAGGTGATTACAAATGTTTAGACATTATTTGTCTTGATAGCTATGCGAAAAGAAATTTGGCTTAGGTACTATGAGACGTCTGGTGAGAACTTGGTTTGACTCGCAAACAAATGGTGCGTTCCACGCGCACCATGTGATGGCAATCGTGGGTGACTGGAAGTCGACTCTTCTGTTACACCAATAGGGGAGGTGCGAAATATTTTGAGCGCCTCTGTCGATTGTAGGTGAGCAAACGGTGCCACTAACTCTAGTGTAATTAACTTATTTTCCACTTTGACAAAAGCGATGAACAATTGAAGGAGTTGTTGATTATCAGAAGATATTTGATGGTAGATTTGACTTCCAAAAGCCACTGTTAAATGCCATCGTGCTGGATTAACCATGCAAGTGAAGGAAAATCCGCATTCGTAACTATTATGGAAAACGTACTCACTCTGACTTGATATACACCTTAAAGGGCTGCGCGACGCATGACTTTTGCTGCAAAATCATCGCAGTCAATTCTCTTTAGCAGGCTGAGGTCATCGCCGCAAAACAATGGTTCCATTGCTCTCTGTTGGTCTTGCGGATTCCCTATGCTCCTCTCACTTTTCTATCGACAAGACATTAATAAGTTACGAAGTTCTGAAGCCTCAAAATTTTTGAGTTTTAGCTGCTGATGTCAATGCTTTTGTTTCATGGTGATGACGTCCACCGAACAATATGCTTTTCCATGAAAGCCTTGTCACTACTTCCACAATTCCATGCAACATCAAAATTTACACATTTGTAGAAGTCACAAAATCATAGCTGCTATTCTTTTGATGATTCTTGTAAAATAATGTGGAATCGTGGATGGCATTTGTTTGAAGAGACGGAGCTCAAAAGTAATGGTTCAATACAATCAACAGAGCAGCATGATTTCATGTCCGCTTTACATATTGCATGGTACATCTTCACGTTGTTTATCGAAGTTTCTTGCTCAACTGCCCTTTCCACTTGCATCGTCTACGTTCATATCCTTAAAGCTGAAGCCGATAATTCACAAAGGCTATCGTAGAATTGTGACCATTGTGCTAAACATGTTCCGCATCATCAATCACCAGCGACTCTGCTTCATACTACACAGGCACCATTTTATCTTGTGATTCCATTTCTCATTGTGCGATCTCAAAATCTATGCAATGGAAAGAGACGGTTAAGTAGACAATAGGAGATGCTTTGCGTGCAACATTCATACGTCGATGGCGTCTCAAATTTCATGTCCCCTCATCTCCTCATCGGAACTGATTCTTGCATCACAGTGACACATTCATGCCATATTTTTATTTTAGCAAGTAAAATCTCAAAAATAGCAGGCAAATGACCACAGAACCTTACATTTTATGATTATTACTACTGGTCACCGTATTCGAAGTTAAATCAGTTCAGTCTGCATGCGTCAACTGCTCTCTCAGCTCTTCTTCTGCCAAAGCTAAGAAATAAAAGAAGTGACCAGATGGTTCCTTTGCTTGTAAATTGACTGACTAAAAGAGATAAGGACACTTAGTTTATCAGTTGGAACTGAAGAAATAGCTCTCCATAGTGGCATCAACCACATCAGCGTAAATGATATTGTTGGATATTCTCCAATAAGCGTGTTGAATAAGAATCTGGAAGATTAAAAGTAAAAGTTGTCAAATTCGATGGCATTAAGACAAATGAGAGACATTAACTGCCATCATCGCAGCGAGCAAATTGCAATCTCTCCTCTCCAATATCAGAGTGTTGCACATGGAAGACTAGGTTGAAGAAACTAATGTACATTTTGTGGCACGGAACAGTGCAATAGTGATCATGGAGGGTGAGGCGTTGACAAATTGTAAAATTTGAAAGAGCGAGGTAGGGTATCATCCGTCGCCATCATCTTTGAATGAAGGTGGTAATGTTCGCACAACCTCAATTTTGCTGCAATCTGATCGTCTGCCACTGATTGGTCTGCTGGAACAAGAACTGCGAAAAAGTCGCAAAACGTGACTGCAGTGCCCATAGATTACGTCGTCAGGATCAGAGCACCTAAGTCATTTCAAATCTGCCTACTCTGCGCACTGTGATGACACGAAGTCTGCTATTACATTCCAAATGTGAAATGGAGGTAATTTTTTTCATCGGCAGATTTGCAATTCAAAGTCGGCATGACCTGAACCATGAGTGGCGGGATTATCTCAGCCAATGTGATACCAGAGTCTGTTTTATTACATCACATCCAACCATATCACTCCATGCCTTATTTCACGTATAAATAGGCGGAATTGTCTAGCTCTCTTAGTCCCTTTGCCACGATGATATGCGAATGGAATGGTGAGTTGTTATTTACTTAGCATCGCTCACCATCATCATCCTCAACTGTTGCTCTGCACACATTTCGCATTGTCAGGTCCCTTTGTAAGGGTGGTCTTCAGACTCATCGCTGTCATCGCCATGGTGGCGTGTGAGTCATCCACACCAGTTGAACAGGAACAACTTCTTGAGGCTCATCGGGAAGTTCGCGAAAATGTACAACCGCCTGCCACCAATATGCAACTAATCGTACGTTCGTTGCCAGCACCTTCGTGGTCGACTGGACTTGTGTTAACACTGCAATCTGTTTCACGTGTAAATGGTGCCTGTTTTCATTTGTCTAGAAGTACTCTACGGACTTGCAGAATCTGGCAAATTTTTGGGCCGAGATGTGCAGATTAAAACCTCCCTTTCTATGGCCCTATCATAGAGCTGTACGAAATACCGTCGTTATCAGCGGTCAAAAGCCGTCCATTACTGAAGGTGCATGTGCCTAGAAGAATGAAGTCAAAAACTACCATTACCATAAAAACAATTGTACAGGTCCCTTTAGTCACTACACACAGGTGAGAAAATTGTGTGTGTGGTATTGAATGGTTTAGCACGAGATGGTGCGTCTTGTCATGTCTTTATCTCTACCTGAGCAGATGGTTCGGGCAACCATAAATGAGGTTGGCTGTGCAGTGCAGCGATGTAATGGCATCATGTCTGGCTTACAGAACCCACAATATTTGATTGTGTGTGGCTACACACCTGGGTAAGTTCTGTTTCGTCTGACCGTGAGGCTGAGGAGAAGCCTATCGATACACTGCCATGTGCGCATTCTTTTAGAGGGAACAACGGAGGCCAGCGACCTTATGAGGAAGGAACCAGCTGCACCAAATGCCCTGAAGGACGGATGTGTTTCCGCAAACAATGCGCCGAAAACCGAAAAGGCCATCAAATGTACTCGACACTGGACCTAAAGAATCGCAGAAAGGTAACTGTGCCAGCCTGTGTGGTCTATAAGGACTAATCTTCCACCAACTGTTCTGGTTGTAGCCAAAATTATGTGCCGCGAATCGATCTTTACCACTCTAAACACTCTCACCCCACTTTTAAGCTCTGTCACCTCCCGATTTTACTTAATTTATTTTCCGCTCCTTCTTTTTGACAGAATAAATGCACACAAGCACATATGTTGATAAATGTGGCTATGGGGAAATGGTGTGTGCGGCGTGTAGTGCAAAGAGCACCATGTGGAACGTAAAGTTGAAGGCAATGCAAGGGTAGTGATGAGAAGTTGATGGTCTTAGAGATAGTGATGTGCGTGTTGAAAGAGGGGAATGAAATGTGTTTGCCTCGGGAATAGAAGTGCACGAGCTGTAGAGACAGTGCCAACGTTGACTATTCGACTCCATAGTGTAGCATGAGGTAAGAGCACATTGTAAATGTGCCAGATGTTCAAAACATGTCAGCTATGAAGAACAGGAACTGGCTCAACTAATTAGTCGTCAGGGTGCAGCCAACGAAATTTGATGAATCACATCCCATATATTGCCGTGTTTGGGATGTTGACAGGGAGTAAAGCCTATCACATCTGGAAGGGGTTAGGTTGTCGGCTATCGATAAATGTAGTTGGAACCAAACGGCTGTGTAGACAGGAGTGTATTCCGTCAGTTTGCGCCTCAACTGACTTGACATCGAATGATTTGCCAAGACCCGTATGAGTATGTACTGTCGAGGAAATAATAAGTGAAGGGGCGTGACATGTCTACGCGAGAGAATGACGATGGGATCTGTATAGCAAGATGGTCATGCCCGCAATAGTGAATGTTTAATTTCACCAAATTTCAACTAACAAAAACATTTGACCACAAATTTGCCATTTACAACTGGCCTGATGTGTACATGTAATGCAGGATGAAGGGATGGATGGTTGAATGGACGGCCGGTTGCACAACACATGTAGGAATACAAGGATGTCCAAAAACTCGGAAACAACCTCCAAGCGTCAACTCGGTGTACATGCTTTCAAGCAATTACAGAGTTGATGAGGTAAGGTGACAATTGTGTGCAGTAGACCTGTTCAAACATTAGGCTTGTTTTGATCTTTCGCGCGTTTTATATTGACATTTATGATCTTGTGGTCTACGACTACAATCAACGTTTCTGCCCTTTTCATTTCGAAGGCCTTTTGTGAGAAGGCAGTTGACTGGTAAAGAAGCCCTAATGTAGGCAAACTTATTTCATTTCTTGCTTTTGAAATTGCGTTGCCACACTGCATCGAAGATGCAATCCGTTAGTCAAATGGTGAATGGAGTGCAGCGCAAATGCAGTAACGAGATTCAGCCTTTATCACAGTGGTTGAATTCGCGTTGGCTAAGTGACATTTTAGTGCTGTTGCCATTAGCTTCCGTATTTACCAATACTTCACGTGACTCAGAGAGTTCATTTGAAAAAGGTTTACTTCCACTTACATTTAAGTGGGATTGCGAGTTAATGCATGCAAGAGTGGACGGATGAAGGCTGAAAAAATAGAGCATTTCCCGACTGAGTCATTGAATACTAGAATGCGTGGGCTTTAGCTCTCAATCTCACTTCTCTGTCGCTTAAGGAATAGTTTCCTTTAGGCAATAGGTGGAAAAACAACCCAAATCTCGTCCTTAGGCAGCAGCCTGTTTTCATGACGCCGACGGATGTCCTCATGCAACCCCTTAGTAACGTGCTATCGGTCCAGCGTTTTGTAAAAGACAATGTGGATGACTCAGAGCAGTCAATGTTCTCGCGCTTGGGTTAGATGCAAAGATGAAGAGGAGGAGGAGGAGGGTAAAGGTTACCTCATATAAAGTGCTCGTCTTTTACAGTTGAGTTGATGAATTTTTGGACTAAAGCAGATTTGAGGCATAAAATATGCTCTGCCGAAGACGCACAATAAACGCAATATTGGAGGCTACGTACGGCTGTGCAGCGGAGAGGCTAAAAACAGTCTAGTGCAAACATGTTGCCTCAACCGCCACCATTCTGGTTGTGTCGATGGTCAAAGAAGTGAATTTGGCAGAAATGGTATCTTATGTTAATTGCATAAAAAGGGAAAGCTACGCCTAGCCTCTTCGAGTGTGTCGTTGAAAAGAAATCCGCATTCACTCTACCAAGCTGAACCTTCATGTTCGACTCAGTCAAGTGGCTAGATGAGTGAGTGCATGCATCGTATCATGAAGAGAGGAGAGAAAGGGAGGAAATAATGAAGGCTGCACTAAAGAATCGTGCAGTGTGATCTTATATTGTCCACTTCCAACCTCTTGTCCCCTTACCCATTCTCTCGCCTTCCATGCCCACAGCCTCTCACCCCTTCGACTCTCTCGCATTCATTCCTTTGTCTCGATCAGCTGATTCAGCTGATATTCTCTGTATAGCAAGTTCAGTAGTTGTGGCTGTTGATAACGACGGTGCTTGTGTAGAATATGAACGCGGACGAGGCAGAGGACTTTGTTTTTCACAATTGGTTGAAGGGTGTAGGTGACGTGTGCATGTGGAACGAGAAGCGAGCGGTTGATCGCGCGGCAAAAGAATTGCAAGGGCAATTCATGGAACAGTTGGCGGGTGTAAAATTAGATTCCAGTGAGTTGTGCTTGGCTTGTTGTTGGCTAGGTCATGAATTTATTCGACTGATGGCTACACTGCATTGTCCGCATTGAGTTTAGAATGGCTTATGTCTACTTTGTGCTTGAATGCTAAGCAGAGGAAGCAAGGAAAGATGTGAATGTAAAGAGCGGAAGGGCTGGAATGGAGAGAAGAGCCTGATGAAAGTGATGATGCTGTTGAATCGAATTTGGAGTAGGCATGGTGGTGACTGTCCTGAACAGTGATGTTCGGCAATTAAATGCAATGTGCTTTTGCAGCGTTTCAGTTTCCGTGGGTTATTGAGGTGGGACTTATGTTTGGCGGACTTACAAACTCTGAATTCTTCATATTTTTCATTAAATATAAAGGAAGTCGAATTCAAATCAATCGCTTGGGCTTGTTTTGGATGGCCTTACCGTGGTTGTTACCGCAGTGCCCTCAATGGTGGGTGGCATTAGCACGGTGTTGGGATCATCAATACATGGGGTTAGGCGCATTGGAATTCATGCATGACTTATGTACGGGGGACGGAAGAGATTACATTGATTAGCGAGGCATGAGAGGAGGGTGGGGAGTAAAGGCCTACCAGTCCCATCGATGTTAGCATTCATGCTGTTGTGTGGACAAGGAAGTCTTTGAGTATGTTTCTTCCCTTGTGTCGACTGTAATTTGTCTTTTCGATTTCGTAAAGCTAGGGGTCACAATTTCTGCAATTTCAACCCCATTGACAGGTACTTTGTCCAAATCGACTCTATTTGCTTCATTTGTAGGCGCCTAGGTGGTGCCTGGAAAATAGTTGTGGAGAGAAGACCATTTTGCTAGCGTACTTCAATCCACTCAGGAGAGTCTGTCACACTGCCGTCGGTCATAGTGGTTGGTGAATATCAACGTGCTTTGTTTTTGCTACCTCTGATAATGCAGTCTCAAAGACTCTGACTCTTATTGATGAATGGCTCATTTAGCTCAGCGCAACAGTCTACTCTTCTGCGCTGCTCAATGATGGGGTATTTTGCGGCGCCTGACGTCTGTCAACCCTTCGAATGTGCAAATCTTTGTGAAAGGTTTCATTCATCCATCAGCACTTCAACTGTAAGGCATGTCAGAAGAGAACCTTCTGTCCAAGCGATTAGAAAGACACTGCAGCCTTTTTCACCATCAGCCCACAGCACAAAACGGCGTGTAATGTGGTCCGTCATTTGGCATCATAGGAGGTATTTATCTTCAACTGTCACGTCTTTGAACTACATCCATACCGCTACCACGTGTAGCACTTTGCACAACTCCGGCGGCTGTCGTAGAGCCTCAAGCACTGGCATCGAATGGTCCCTAAGCTACATGCAGTCAAGCCGATGAGGAGTCGTTAGCATAGATTTAGTTAGTTTATTCACTGCGTTCGTCTTTGTTTGCCCTGATGATACTCTCGTAGCTGCTCACTACTATTCCATTCTCCTTCTCCATGACAACTTCAAATTCTTCACATTTGTTAGCAAGAGCCATCTAGCAGTGTTAGCATGGTTGCGTAGTAACAAAGCTTAGGCAGAATGTCACAGCGTATGCAATATGCTTGTGATGTGGTAGAAGTCTCTCATCATAATCTGACAATTCCATCTGCCGCATCGCAGTTGTGGGCAAATGCCTCACCGCAACATTTTCATGTCAGGTCGATGCAAGTGGATTTATATCCTCCCTTCTTACTCGTTCCATCAGAAGAGCTAGTAGCGTCTGGGTGGAGGCGAGATGGGTATAGCTTGACAATACATATTTGTTCCATTTTGGCACCTTGCCTCCCCGCACTCGCACAGCCCGAATCTCCCAACGAGTGCATTCTCATAGTCGCAAGCCACCCAGAGTAAAGCGATTTGGTCTTTTCCTCTCTTTATGTGTTCAAGCGTCTCAGTTGCAGCTGAATGACCCACGCATGATCAGAACACTTGTTGTCGTCTACTTGGGATCCCTCTCAAACTGATGCTCCTTTGGCTAAATGCTATACCACGCCAGTCATTTCGCTTGCCTTCCTTCTGTGCCAGCTTCTCATACAATAAGGTGGCTGTTAGACTGTTGCAGTGATACGAAATCGCGATCAAAGTAAACGAAAGTCATGTCCTCTCCGATCAGATGCACCATGTGTGACTGCCTCCAAAAAAGCTCATTTACATCGAAACCTTCCCTAAATCAGTCGACTACCTTATCGATAGCTAATTAAAAGGAAACAGCTCTTCCTACTAGAATATTTGCACAGCTAGTTGGCTGGCTGACTGGCTAGACAATGGTTGAGAGCATGGCAAATGCGTTGGGCAGGCCAATTTGGTGGATGCAGAGCAACAAGTGAACCAGTGTCTCGAGTAGGTGACTGGCATATTTCCACGATCACATTAAGCATGTTCTCCATCGGAAGTATGGTTAAATGATCGTAAACACTATTGCACTGATTAAGTGAAAGGACGTCACTGACGACGTCACCCATAAAAGAAGTTAACGTATCGGCATGGGACGTTAAAGTTGACTAGCGATTTGTAGGAGCAAAGCTTGGCGAGGCCTAAAATTTCCATAATCCGCTCTAAGCCATGGAGGCAATATATAAATGCCAAATCTGTCTCACATTTTAAAGGAAATGTTAGGATTCGAGGTAAAGCAGGGGACTGAAATCGGGCTACTTTATCAACGGATAGCACACACCTGCCTGCCTAAGGTGGTGAGTTGTGCAGACGTCATTTGTTTAGTGATCGGGCTAATGTTCATTGACTCGTTTAGGGGCACAACTCCAACCTGGAATCAAATAGAAATGCGGAGGCCATTGAGGATCTTCTGTTGTCTCCGCGGTTAAAGGCAGATCTCCTCTTCTGTCCCCCTTCCTCAACCCCTGTAGCATGACTGTTTGATTTTGAACAGAGTTTTGATCACGTCAGTGCACTCTTTTTTGCCCTCCATGTGTGCATGGTCAGGAAGAAGGTAATGAAACATGCATCAGTGGTTAGGATGGGTAAGTGAGTGAGTGTCTCGAGCTCTCAGTTCTTGGTGGTGCGTCCACGCACCCCACAGAACGTAGACACTGTGGGAAAGTCAACGTCACCTTGCTATCACCTAATAAGGAAGAAGTTCCATTGGACTATTGGTCAGTTGGTTGACTAGTTGGCAGATTAGTCAATCATTTAACAACTTGCGCGATCTCCAAATTACTTCAGTTTCATTTAGTGTAGTTTAGATGACAGACAGGCTCCATGTCAGCAGGGAAGTAGCAGCTCGCCTTTTGGGGGCTTGAGTTTCCAACAAGTAGCTTTAAGGTTACCAGCCGCTGTCGTTCATTTCCTCAAAGCTTCTGCATTTCGGGAAGCGATCCATTGTTACAACAGCATCGTCTCGGCATTACCTGGACACCTCTACCGACAGTCAGCATCACTGCGCATTGATCTTGGTATAGCAGGGCGTCTCCCACCTCATCACTGAACTTGAAGGGCTTTATTCATCATTCTGTGCCATGAAAAAGCTCATGCGAAGAATTGATTAAATAACGAAATTATGGTAAACATTATGTGGTAGAGAGGGAACACGAGTTGTGTCCAACATGAAACACTGCGGTTGTTCAAGCACACAACGATTTGCAAGAGTAATCTCTCGCACCCTACAACACATGAATCATGGCTTAATGATGATTTATGACTGAAGCCATGCGCAAAATCCTTTCCACGTAATGCATTTCAACGTGCAGTGAATAGTGAGGATGTGAGTTTGCTTCAGTGAGTCAATGCAAGATGACAGATGAGAAGTTCCTAATAAAATAATGTTTTTAGTGACATCCCTTTATAATAGCCAAAACAGCACTACGTGTGCACACAGCAATCTCAGTTAAATTTGGAAATGGGACTTAAACATTTATGCGCTTAAAATATGCATTGGTGCATTTGATATTGCTGACATGCTAATGCAGCTTTGCCGAATTCACGATAATTAAGAAATTGGACTGAATGTCTCTCTAATGTGTTACTCTCTTATCCAAATCATCCTCCCATTCCAATTGTCATCCCAATGACCACGGGTAAGCTGCTTTCTAAAGTGACAGCACGCTCGTTTGATTGACATTTCTGCTGCCTCGAAGCCGCCGTGTCAGTTGATGGACTTTGCCAGAATTGCTTCATTGTTGCAGATGGGTGAAAATGACTACCAAGCTTCCAAGGTGAGCGTGTGTAGTTATTTTTGCGACTGGGAATAGCAACCAACTGTGCACTCATATGTACGATAAAATTGGAAGGAATAACTAAGAATAAGCAGGTATGAGTGCAAACCCCATGCTCTGCTGCTGTTGTGCCATCACGGTCTCGTCTACCACGACCCCTGACTGGTGCGAGTTTTGGTTACTGGATCGCACTTGTTCAACCACACATCGCCCAGCAAACACCAACAATGTGAGTTGAGGAGGAGGCTATGCAATGCCTATATTTCTTCAATCATACCTATCCGGCGAGAGGTGAGAAAATAACTCGAGCCTTGCGATTACAAAGGCCAGTATTGTAGAGTGTCAAGGCTCCACTGAGGGCAAAAGAAGGCAGAACACTAGGATAGAATGCTATATTCAACTGTTAGAGGAAGTTGAGCTGCTGGCATAGCTCGGAGACCAGCCTGCGTAGCCAGGGCAATATGGCCACCTCTTTGACCCTGACCGTAAATCGGCAGTCCAAACAAACAAAGTATTATAGGCATCTCTGAAACTTGGTGGAGCTGCCATCGTAGTTCCCATTAGGGCTGCGTTGACCACCTTTTACCTGAGAAAATAAATGTATCGTGTCAGCGTTGGCCACCGAAGCGATGAGGTAGATGACGATATTACGATACAAGCAAAATCGTCCGCAAAAATCCTGCTAATGTTGCACTCGATTAAAACAAGAAAATTGAAAAGTGAAATGTGGTATTGGTGTTAATACTGCAAATCCTGCGTTTTCGCCCACATTACAGTCGAGACTATGGAAGGCAAATGCGCAAATTTTCCGCACAGCACAGCCTTTCATTCTGTAATAACTAAGCTGCATTATGAGGGTATTTCGAACGTATTTCATACAGAGTTTGTAAGCCGTCACTCTAAAACGTGCTTTCAAAAACGGATTGCATATCATTAGGTTGCAATCAACTTTTTAGGAAAGATGTGCATTTTTGTTGATTTGACATTGTTTTAAAGGGCATTGGCCTTCAAACCACTCGTTTCGTCTGCACGCTATTTAAGCGGGAGCGCAAAGCCGCCTCGACAATTTCCGTGCTTTTCGCGTCCGAGTTTCGTAAGCTGAAGAAGGCGAGAAGGGGTAGGGTACGTTTCTTTTACCATTTTTCAGCTAGTTTAAGGATAGGCAAGGTACCCGACTTTTATAATGTCTTAGCTGTTTATGCCAACCGATCGTCTTTTTAGGACGCAGAACAAGAGGCGATTTACCAGGACGTCGTTAAAATGGACGAAGTACTTGGCGGAGACAAAGTCGTAGAATCAAGTTTGCATGCTATTGCGGAGGAACAGAAGAAGGAGGAGCAAAGTTGTAAAAAATTAGGTAAAACGATCCGCGCCCAAAATGTCCTGATTTACCTGTTGGGGACTGTTAAACCCTATACATCTTCTCTTCAAGGCATGAAGAATGGTGTGGAGGTCGAGCCGAACTCATTGTCGGAGAAGGACGACGGCGAATCGATTCCAGAGAGAGTGAAATCCGATGGACAGTCTTCCTTATGTGAGCTACCTATTGTAGGTGACAGAGCCGTAAATGCGCTTGATATGGGAAAGACTGTGATGGAACTACTTCTTGGTGGAGTGTTGTTCACGGACTTACTTTTATGCATCTTTGGGTGTGTTGTGTGTGTTTCGTAAGAGGTAGCTTGCCTTGATGCTTGGCTCTTTGTATACTCGAAATTTGGCGACTAGTCATGACAGTGGCAGCTGCATTAAGTTCTTGCGTTCTCCTTATCGGGTCTGAGTTACTGTGGAAGTGCAGTTTCCTGAAACCTGGCTTGCAACTCAGTTCATGAATGTTCGTTTTAATGCTCGGTCAGTGGTATTGGTAGACGAAATAGAAATGATTGTCGCGCCTTGTAATCCTGTAGATTGAGTCTGAAATGTGCGATTTGTCCCGGCGTGTTTTACAAATGCGGGTCACTTTGTCCCTGGGGTTAAGGGAACTTGTAGGGTTGCAAGTGCGAACACATTTGGTCACATTGTGGAATTTCGCGCTGCCGTACCATGATTGATGGAAAATGCTTTGCTTTCACATATTTCCCATTTCAAAGGAAGAGTATTTTGTTTCTAGTTTTTGCGTATGTGGTGTTTCTGTCCACCCTTGAGTAAATTTTTCATTCCACCATTGTGGCGCCGCTTTAGTCCATTTTAATTACTTGCTATTTCTACTCCTAACCGTAGGCTAAAATTGACCCTATTGTTCATCGCATTCAAAGACACTTCTCATTTAGTGCTGCTGTTAGCTTTGATCAACTCGATCACCCTTCCCTTTATTCCTGACCCACGATGGATAGTTGTTTTGCATGACCCATGCTTGATTAGGGTTTAAGGGGCGAGAAGGGGAAGTGGGATGGGGGCATTTTCACCCAACGCCAAACTACTTGTTTCATCGTGGATTTACTTTATTTTGCTTTTATTAATTGACGGCGCTCTCACCTTGCTAGTCTCACTGTGCTCATTCGTGCTTCGATCTACGCCATGAATTTACAGCAGGCAGGGGAGGAGAGGTTAACTAACCCCATGAAGAAAGGCACTCGTTGCGGTGTACTTTCCTTCACGCCATTTACTAGCATTTTCCGGATACCAAATCCTTCTTCCTCACCCCATCACTTTCTAGATGGGCTCAAGCTTTCGGATCCTCCTCCCAGAGCGATTCAACAACAAATTCGCTGTGCACATCATCAATACATCATCAATACAAACACCGCGCAAAGCTCTCCGGATGCAAGACCTCCTATGCCGTCGTTCTCTGCATTATCAACCGTGCGCCCGTATTGGTTGAGGAATGTGGGGAACGCCTTCTTGAAGTATGCCCTCTTCTGCTCACACCTTATCCTTCTAGCAACTGAAATTGAAGAAGCCGAAGAATAAGAAACGTAGCCTATTCCGTGAACTGCTGCTGTCTACGCACAATAATCCGAGGAATGCAGCTGACATTCTCTATACAGTAAGTTGGGTAGTTGTGGCTGTTGATGACACCGACGCTTGTGTAGGATGTGAACGCAGAGGAGGGAGTGGAATTTGTTTTGCGCTGGTGGTTGAAGGGTGGAGATGGCGTGTGTAGACGGAATGCGGAGCGAGCGGTTGGTCGTGCGGCAAAAGAATTGAGAGAGCAATTTATGGAACAGTTGGCGGCTGTGAAATTGGATTGCAGTGAGTTGTGCTTGGCTTGTGCGTTGGCTGGGTCTTGATTTCATTCGGCTGATGGCTACGCTTCATTGCGCGCATTGGGTTTAGAATGTGGGTGTTTGTGTAAGAGTAGATGACTGATGCAGATAGGATCGACTGAGTTGTTGAGGTTATGCGAGGATGAGAATAGGTGGTCCATAATGCTGGTGCTTGCCCTTCCCACTCACTTGGAGTGTGTCAATGGATCCTGAATGCATTTACTCTCTTCGAATAGGCATACTGTTCTGGCATCGAAGAGATAGTAATCGTAGCATGTCCCCTAATGTCGGCAACTTGAGCCCTCCACGTGTAATACTCGCCTGGTTTGGGGTGGAGGGGCGCAAGAGTGCTTTAGTCATGGGAAAAGGCTGTCCTGTTGTTGACGATGGAGTGGCAATAAAAATGCTTTTGTCTGATTTAACAGTAAACACTGTTCTTTTGCGGCTCCTGAGGTCAGAGTATCATTAGTGCGCTCACCATTACAGCTATCGAGTCGTCTTTTTACATCACCAGGCCTTTCCACTTTGAAACTACTGCATGCCACGGTTTTTGCACACTGTCAACTCAAATATCGGGTCAAGGTAGAGCAAGGCTTTGGCGTCCACCATTAACCTCGGCACCTCGGAGTGAAGTGAGTAGCTGACAATGTTAACAGTTGATTCGAGCCCTTTTTTCTTACGCAGTCCTAATTTGGCCATAAAATGGAAATTCACATTGTGAGTGAGATGGGCAGTCGATATCAGAGTGTGCTTTTGTACGCACAAACTTGATTCATCAGCTATGCAGGTAACAGCTCTTTCAACTCAGTGATTCACTAGAATTGCCGCTTTCTAATCCTCAAATCTGCTTTCACATTCTTGTCTAAAATCGAGTGTTTGCTTTTACATCGCAACCATAATTGCGCAGCCTGCAATCTTTGAGTGTAGCTAAATGGCATCCATGTGGCCCTTCACACACATTGGAGACGTTGAGGTCAATCAGTTCCACAAGGCGACGACCAACTGGCGCCCTAATCAAGTCAGTGCACGGAGCAGCATTCCGGCTCTATGAGGAATTCTTTTGCGTACACTCTTTAGGAAAAAAGACAATACATTTTGTCGTCTACTGTTCATATCATGCTGCCAAACACTATACGTGCATAGGGAAGCACAAACAAAGTTTCGCTGCCTGGAAATAAAACTTTGATGGCATTTGGTCTATACATTGGTGGTAGAGAACCAGGCAACGTTTGACGGCATTTTCGTGTCCAAAGCTGATCTCACCATCTTGAGTGCACAAGTACCAGCTTCATCACTGTCAATGCTAGCACAGTCTCCAACGCAAAGTAATTTGCCTGCATTCTTACACGCCTTTTCATGATTTGCTGATAGTTATAGCAGGTGATGAGGTTACTTCATGCCTCACCTAAACAGGCGATTGTATAGCTCATCCTAAAGGTACCAATCTGTATTTCTTCGACACGAGTGAGCGAACTGCTTACAAAAAATGCTGGCTTTGCAAAGACAAAGGTGGTAGCTGCTTTCTCATCTTGCCAGGTCTGATACCACACAATCGGACTCAGCTGTGCATGCTTTGAGTAGAACCACGTAGTTTGCCACGCTGACTCACCTCCAATCGCTCCTGACCTAAGAAGTACACAACCTAACAACAACTACAGTCACGTTCGCTAAGCAACGTGACGCAATGCCGCCTTTTTACCCAAATGCACAGCTGCTCAAACAGGATTCAAACCCGACCTCACCATGTTGGTACCACATGTTTGTCACGCAACATCTAGCTGAAATCGCACACCTATCGGCATTCAGCGTCGAGGTATTTAAGTTGCGGCCATCGCCTCTGCCTTTCCCCCTCCCCCTACACCCAACGTCAAAGAGGTCATGTGGATTCACCACTGGCGCTGTGCCTTCGAAAATGACGAGAACTCGTCACTGAAAATGAAATTGCGAAATCCAAAAAGGCAAACTGCCATTGAGCCTAGGAAAGGAACAGCTTCATAGACTCTGCCTTGTCCATAGAACAACATTAATGTGTAGTGAGGAGAACAGACAAAAGCAAACTAACCTCGACTAAATGTGGGCGAACAAATTTATCAGGGTCGAATCTAACGTCGAGAACTGGCTGAACTCCAACCCCACCCCCCACGCCTCGCAATCACACTCATCAAATCCGCCTCCCGTAAATAAGTCACGCGTAAATTCGGATGAGCTCAACCGCATGTACTGACGATCCCAACACCTCGCCAATGTCACTCACCATTGAAGGCACTGCGATAACGACCGGGGTCAGGTCATTCAAAACATGCCCATGTGATTACTTTGAATTCGCCTTCCTTCATATTCAATGTCAGCATATGACAAATTCAGCTCACAGTGTGCAAGTCCGCCAAACCTAATTCCCAACCCACGAACCCACGAAAACTGCAACTCTGCAGGAGTGCATCACATTTAATTGCCGGGACAGGACAGTCTCCACCACGTCTACTCTAACTTCGACTCCACAGCACCATCGCTCCCATTAAGCTCGTTTCTAACTCCACCCTGCTCTTTTCCTTCTTTACTCATCACACCTTTCTTTGCCTCCTCTGCTTCGCTTTCAAGCACAGCGTAGCCACGAGCCATAGGAAAAATGATCAGTCCGGCATCGAACAGATACATGGCCACCTGCATCTAAGATTGAGGAAGATAAGCACCACTTGAATCAAGCCATTCACCTTATCATTTGCATTGTCTCCAGGTAGGTCGCAGATCCTTATTTCATTAGGGTAAATAGCAATCAACCACTCAACCAGTGGAAGGAACTAAACAAGAGAAGAGAGTAGAAGTGATGCTTTGAATTCCAAACGCCTACCCTTCGCGGCACCTGCAAACAAGCCGTATCATTAGCAAACCTCGGATGCCGAGAATTGCAGAGACTGTGATGTACACAAAAGGAATCACCATCGCGTCTTCGCATTAGACCTAATACAGAGCTACGAGTGAGACGAATGATGGTCTCAGGTTCCAGCTCCCACTCTAATTCGACACGACTTTCATTACGCTGATTGAACACACATTCTATCTGCGATTTTCAATCCTCATCCCTATGCACGTATAGTGTTTGGCAGCATGATATGAACAGTAGACGACAAAATGTATTGTCTTTTTTCCTAAAGAGTGTACGCAAAAGAATTCCTCATAGAGCCGGAATGCTGCTCCGTGCACTGACTTGATTAGGGCGCCAGTTGGTCGTCGCCTTGTGGAACTGATTGACCTCAACGTCTCCAATGTGTGTGAAGGGCCACATGGATGCCATTTAGCTACACTCAAAGATTGCAGGCTGCGCAATTATGGTTGCGATGTAAAAGCAAACACTCGATTTTAGACAAGAATGTGAAAGCAGATTTGAGGATTAGAAAGCGGCAATTCTAGTGAATCACTGAGTTGAAAGAGCTGTTACCTGCATAGCTGATGAATCAAGTTTGTGCGTACAAAAGCACACTCTGATATCGACTGCCCATCTCACTCACAATGTGAATTTCCATTTTATGGCCAAATTAGGACTGCGTAAGAAAAAAGGGCTCGAATCAACTGTTAACATTGTCAGCTACTCACTTCACTCCGAGGTACCGAGGTTAATGGTGGACGCCAAAGCCTTGCTCTACCTTGACCCGATATTTGAGTTGACAGTGTGCAAAAACCGTGGCATGCAGTAGTTTCAAAGTGGAAAGGCCTGGGTCAGGAATAAAGGGAAGGGTGATCGAGTTGATCAAAGCTAACAGCAGCACTAAATGAGAAGTGTCTTTGAATGCGATGAACAATAGGGTCAATTTTAGCCTACGGTTAGGAGTAGAAATAGCAAGTAATTAAAATGGACTAAAGCGGCGCCACAATGGTGGAATGAAAAATTTACTCAAGGGTGGACAGAAACACCACATACGCAAAAACTAGAAACAAAATACTCTTCCTTTGAAATGGGAAATATGTGAAAGCAAAGCATTTTCCATCAATCATGGTACGGCAGCGCGAAATTCCACAATGTGACCAAATGTGTTCGCACTTGCAACCCTACAAGTTCCCTTAACCCCAGGGACAAAGTGACCCGCATTTGTAAAACACGCCGGGACAAATCGCACATTTCAGACTCAATCTACAGGATTACAAGGCGCGACAATCATTTCTATTTCGTCTACCAATACCACTGACCGAGCATTAAAACGAACATTCATGAACTGAGTTGCAAGCCAGGTTTCAGGAAACTGCACTTCCACAGTAACTCAGACCCGATAAGGAGAACGCAAGAACTTAATGCAGCTGCCACTGTCATGACTAGTCGCCAAATTTCGAGTATACAAAGAGCCAAGCATCAAGGCAAGCTACCTCTTACGAAACACACACAACACACCCAAAGATGCATAAAAGTAAGTCCGTGAACAACACTCCACCAAGAAGTAGTTCCATCACAGTCTTTCCCATATCAAGCGCATTTACGGCTCTGTCACCTACAATAGGTAGCTCACATAAGGAAGACTGTCCATCGGATTTCACTCTCTCTGGAATCGATTCGCCGTCGTCCTTCTCCGACAATGAGTTCGGCTCGACCTCCACACCATTCTTCATGCCTTGAAGAGAAGATGTATAGGGTTTAACAGTCCCCAACAGGTAAATCAGGACATTTTGGGCGCGGATCGTTTTACCTAATTTTTTACAACTTTGCTCCTCCTTCTTCTGTTCCTCCGCAATAGCATGCAAACTTGATTCTACGACTTTGTCTCCGCCAAGTACTTCGTCCATTTTAACGACGTCCTGGTAAATCGCCTCTTGTTCTGCGTCCTAAAAAGACGATCGGTTGGCATAAACAGCTAAGACATTATAAAAGTCGGGTACCTTGCCTATCCTTAAACTAGCTGAAAAATGGTAAAAGAAACGTACCCTACCCCTTCTCGCCTTCTTCAGCTTACGAAACTCGGACGCGAAAAGCACGGAAATTGTCGAGGCGGCTTTGCGCTCCCGCTTAAATAGCGTGCAGACGAAACGAGTGGTTTGAAGGCCAATGCCCTTTAAAACAATGTCAAATCAACAAAAATGCACATCTTTCCTAAAAAGTTGATTGCAACCTAATGATATGCAATCCGTTTTTGAAAGCACGTTTTAGAGTGACGGCTTACAAACTCTGTATGAAATACGTTCGAAATACCCTCATAATGCAGCTTAGTTATTACAGAATGAAAGGCTGTGCTGTGCGGAAAATTTGCGCATTTGCCTTCCATAGTCTCGACTGTAATGTGGGCGAAAACGCAGGATTTGCAGTATTAACACCAATACCACATTTCACTTTTCAATTTTCTTGTTTTAATCGAGTGCAACATTAGCAGGATTTTTGCGGACGATTTTGCTTGTATCGTAATATCGTCATCTACCTCATCGCTTCGGTGGCCAACGCTGACACGATACATTTATTTTCTCAGGTAAAAGGTGGTCAACGCAGCCCTAATGGGAACTACGATGGCAGCTCCACCAAGTTTCAGAGATGCCTATAATACTTTGTTTGTTTGGACTGCCGATTTACGGTCAGGGTCAAAGAGGTGGCCATATTGCCCTGGCTACGCAGGCTGGTCTCCGAGCTATGCCAGCAGCTCAACTTCCTCTAACAGTTGAATATAGCATTCTATCCTAGTGTTCTGCCTTCTTTTGCCCTCAGTGGAGCCTTGACACTCTACAATACTGGCCTTTGTAATCGCAAGGCTCGAGTTATTTTCTCACCTCTCGCCGGATAGGTATGATTGAAGAAATATAGGCATTGCATAGCCTCCTCCTCAACTCACATTGTTGGTGTTTGCTGGGCGATGTGTGGTTGAACAAGTGCGATCCAGTAACCAAAACTCGCACCAGTCAGGGGTCGTGGTAGACGAGACCGTGATGGCACAACAGCAGCAGAGCATGGGGTTTGCACTCATACCTGCTTATTCTTAGTTATTCCTTCCAATTTTATCGTACATATGAGTGCACAGTTGGTTGCTATTCCCAGTCGCAAAAATAACTACACACGCTCACCTTGGAAGCTTGGTAGTCATTTTCACCCATCTGCAACAATGAAGCAATTCTGGCAAAGTCCATCAACTGACACGGCGGCTTCGAGGCAGCAGAAATGTCAATCAAACGAGCGTGCTGTCACTTTAGAAAGCAGCTTACCCGTGGTCATTGGGATGACAATTGGAATGGGAGGATGATTTGGATAAGAGAGTAACACATTAGAGAGACATTCAGTCCAATTTCTTAATTATCGTGAATTCGGCAAAGCTGCATTAGCATGTCAGCAATATCAAATGCACCAATGCATATTTTAAGCGCATAAATGTTTAAGTCCCATTTCCAAATTTAACTGAGATTGCTGTGTGCACACGTAGTGCTGTTTTGGCTATTATAAAGGGATGTCACTAAAAACATTATTTTATTAGGAACTTCTCATCTGTCATCTTGCATTGACTCACTGAAGCAAACTCACATCCTCACTATTCACTGCACGTTGAAATGCATTACGTGGAAAGGATTTTGCGCATGGCTTCAGTCATAAATCATCATTAAGCCATGATTCATGTGTTGTAGGGTGCGAGAGATTACTCTTGCAAATCGTTGTGTGCTTGAACAACCGCAGTGTTTCATGTTGGACACAACTCGTGTTCCCTCTCTACCACATAATGTTTACCATAATTTCGTTATTTAATCAATTCTTCGCATGAGCTTTTTCATGGCACAGAATGATGAATAAAGCCCTTCAAGTTCAGTGATGAGGTGGGAGACGCCCTGCTATACCAAGATCAATGCGCAGTGATGCTGACTGTCGGTAGAGGTGTCCAGGTAATGCCGAGACGATGCTGTTGTAACAATGGATCGCTTCCCGAAATGCAGAAGCTTTGAGGAAATGAACGACAGCGGCTGGTAACCTTAAAGCTACTTGTTGGAAACTCAAGCCCCCAAAAGGCGAGCTGCTACTTCCCTGCTGACATGGAGCCTGTCTGTCATCTAAACTACACTAAATGAAACTGAAGTAATTTGGAGATCGCGCAAGTTGTTAAATGATTGACTAATCTGCCAACTAGTCAACCAACTGACCAATAGTCCAATGGAACTTCTTCCTTATTAGGTGATAGCAAGGTGACGTTGACTTTCCCACAGTGTCTACGTTCTGTGGGGTGCGTGGACGCACCACCAAGAACTGAGAGCTCGAGACACTCACTCACTTACCCATCCTAACCACTGATGCATGTTTCATTACCTTCTTCCTGACCATGCACACATGGAGGGCAAAAAAGAGTGCACTGACGTGATCAAAACTCTGTTCAAAATCAAACAGTCATGCTACAGGGGTTGAGGAAGGGGGACAGAAGAGGAGATCTGCCTTTAACCGCGGAGACAACAGAAGATCCTCAATGGCCTCCGCATTTCTATTTGATTCCAGGTTGGAGTTGTGCCCCTAAACGAGTCAATGAACATTAGCCCGATCACTAAACAAATGACGTCTGCACAACTCACCACCTTAGGCAGGCAGGTGTGTGCTATCCGTTGATAAAGTAGCCCGATTTCAGTCCCCTGCTTTACCTCGAATCCTAACATTTCCTTTAAAATGTGAGACAGATTTGGCATTTATATATTGCCTCCATGGCTTAGAGCGGATTATGGAAATTTTAGGCCTCGCCAAGCTTTGCTCCTACAAATCGCTAGTCAACTTTAACGTCCCATGCCGATACGTTAACTTCTTTTATGGGTGACGTCGTCAGTGACGTCCTTTCACTTAATCAGTGCAATAGTGTTTACGATCATTTAACCATACTTCCGATGGAGAACATGCTTAATGTGATCGTGGAAATATGCCAGTCACCTACTCGAGACACTGGTTCACTTGTTGCTCTGCATCCACCAAATTGGCCTGCCCAACGCATTTGCCATGCTCTCAACCATTGTCTAGCCAGTCAGCCAGCCAACTAGCTGTGCAAATATTCTAGTAGGAAGAGCTGTTTCCTTTTAATTAGCTATCGATAAGGTAGTCGACTGATTTAGGGAAGGTTTCGATGTAAATGAGCTTTTTTGGAGGCAGTCACACATGGTGCATCTGATCGGAGAGGACATGACTTTCGTTTACTTTGATCGCGATTTCGTATCACTGCAACAGTCTAACAGCCACCTTATTGTATGAGAAGCTGGCACAGAAGGAAGGCAAGCGAAATGACTGGCGTGGTATAGCATTTAGCCAAAGGAGCATCAGTTTGAGAGGGATCCCAAGTAGACGACAACAAGTGTTCTGATCATGCGTGGGTCATTCAGCTGCAACTGAGACGCTTGAACACATAAAGAGAGGAAAAGACCAAATCGCTTTACTCTGGGTGGCTTGCGACTATGAGAATGCACTCGTTGGGAGATTCGGGCTGTGCGAGTGCGGGGAGGCAAGGTGCCAAAATGGAACAAATATGTATTGTCAAGCTATACCCATCTCGCCTCCACCCAGACGCTACTAGCTCTTCTGATGGAACGAGTAAGAAGGGAGGATATAAATCCACTTGCATCGACCTGACATGAAAATGTTGCGGTGAGGCATTTGCCCACAACTGCGATGCGGCAGATGGAATTGTCAGATTATGATGAGAGACTTCTACCACATCACAAGCATATTGCATACGCTGTGACATTCTGCCTAAGCTTTGTTACTACGCAACCATGCTAACACTGCTAGATGGCTCTTGCTAACAAATGTGAAGAATTTGAAGTTGTCATGGAGAAGGAGAATGGAATAGTAGTGAGCAGCTACGAGAGTATCATCAGGGCAAACAAAGACGAACGCAGTGAATAAACTAACTAAATCTATGCTAACGACTCCTCATCGGCTTGACTGCATGTAGCTTAGGGACCATTCGATGCCAGTGCTTGAGGCTCTACGACAGCCGCCGGAGTTGTGCAAAGTGCTACACGTGGTAGCGGTATGGATGTAGTTCAAAGACGTGACAGTTGAAGATAAATACCTCCTATGATGCCAAATGACGGACCACATTACACGCCGTTTTGTGCTGTGGGCTGATGGTGAAAAAGGCTGCAGTGTCTTTCTAATCGCTTGGACAGAAGGTTCTCTTCTGACATGCCTTACAGTTGAAGTGCTGATGGATGAATGAAACCTTTCACAAAGATTTGCACATTCGAAGGGTTGACAGACGTCAGGCGCCGCAAAATACCCCATCATTGAGCAGCGCAGAAGAGTAGACTGTTGCGCTGAGCTAAATGAGCCATTCATCAATAAGAGTCAGAGTCTTTGAGACTGCATTATCAGAGGTAGCAAAAACAAAGCACGTTGATATTCACCAACCACTATGACCGACGGCAGTGTGACAGACTCTCCTGAGTGGATTGAAGTACGCTAGCAAAATGGTCTTCTCTCCACAACTATTTTCCAGGCACCACCTAGGCGCCTACAAATGAAGCAAATAGAGTCGATTTGGACAAAGTACCTGTCAATGGGGTTGAAATTGCAGAAATTGTGACCCCTAGCTTTACGAAATCGAAAAGACAAATTACAGTCGACACAAGGGAAGAAACATACTCAAAGACTTCCTTGTCCACACAACAGCATGAATGCTAACATCGATGGGACTGGTAGGCCTTTACTCCCCACCCTCCTCTCATGCCTCGCTAATCAATGTAATCTCTTCCGTCCCCCGTACATAAGTCATGCATGAATTCCAATGCGCCTAACCCCATGTATTGATGATCCCAACACCGTGCTAATGCCACCCACCATTGAGGGCACTGCGGTAACAACCACGGTAAGGCCATCCAAAACAAGCCCAAGCGATTGATTTGAATTCGACTTCCTTTATATTTAATGAAAAATATGAAGAATTCAGAGTTTGTAAGTCCGCCAAACATAAGTCCCACCTCAATAACCCACGGAAACTGAAACGCTGCAAAAGCACATTGCATTTAATTGCCGAACATCACTGTTCAGGACAGTCACCACCATGCCTACTCCAAATTCGATTCAACAGCATCATCACTTTCATCAGGCTCTTCTCTCCATTCCAGCCCTTCCGCTCTTTACATTCACATCTTTCCTTGCTTCCTCTGCTTAGCATTCAAGCACAAAGTAGACATAAGCCATTCTAAACTCAATGCGGACAATGCAGTGTAGCCATCAGTCGAATAAATTCATGACCTAGCCAACAACAAGCCAAGCACAACTCACTGGAATCTAATTTTACACCCGCCAACTGTTCCATGAATTGCCCTTGCAATTCTTTTGCCGCGCGATCAACCGCTCGCTTCTCGTTCCACATGCACACGTCACCTACACCCTTCAACCAATTGTGAAAAACAAAGTCCTCTGCCTCGTCCGCGTTCATATTCTACACAAGCACCGTCGTTATCAACAGCCACAACTACTGAACTTGCTATACAGAGAATATCAGCTGAATCAGCTGATCGAGACAAAGGAATGAATGCGAGAGAGTCGAAGGGGTGAGAGGCTGTGGGCATGGAAGGCGAGAGAATGGGTAAGGGGACAAGAGGTTGGAAGTGGACAATATAAGATCACACTGCACGATTCTTTAGTGCAGCCTTCATTATTTCCTCCCTTTCTCTCCTCTCTTCATGATACGATGCATGCACTCACTCATCTAGCCACTTGACTGAGTCGAACATGAAGGTTCAGCTTGGTAGAGTGAATGCGGATTTCTTTTCAACGACACACTCGAAGAGGCTAGGCGTAGCTTTCCCATTTTATGCAATTAACATAAGATACCATTTCTGCCAAATTCACTTCTTTGACCATCGACACAACCAGAATGGTGGCGGTTGAGGCAACATGTTTGCACTAGACTGTTTTTAGCCTCTCCGCTGCACAGCCGTACGTAGCCTCCAATATTGCGTTTATTGTGCGTCTTCGGCAGAGCATATTTTATGCCTCAAATCTGCTTTAGTCCAAAAATTCATCAACTCAACTGTAAAAGACGAGCACTTTATATGAGGTAACCTTTACCCTCCTCCTCCTCCTCTTCATCTTTGCATCTAACCCAAGCGCGAGAACATTGACTGCTCTGAGTCATCCACATTGTCTTTTACAAAACGCTGGACCGATAGCACGTTACTAAGGGGTTGCATGAGGACATCCGTCGGCGTCATGAAAACAGGCTGCTGCCTAAGGACGAGATTTGGGTTGTTTTTCCACCTATTGCCTAAAGGAAACTATTCCTTAAGCGACAGAGAAGTGAGATTGAGAGCTAAAGCCCACGCATTCTAGTATTCAATGACTCAGTCGGGAAATGCTCTATTTTTTCAGCCTTCATCCGTCCACTCTTGCATGCATTAACTCGCAATCCCACTTAAATGTAAGTGGAAGTAAACCTTTTTCAAATGAACTCTCTGAGTCACGTGAAGTATTGGTAAATACGGAAGCTAATGGCAACAGCACTAAAATGTCACTTAGCCAACGCGAATTCAACCACTGTGATAAAGGCTGAATCTCGTTACTGCATTTGCGCTGCACTCCATTCACCATTTGACTAACGGATTGCATCTTCGATGCAGTGTGGCAACGCAATTTCAAAAGCAAGAAATGAAATAAGTTTGCCTACATTAGGGCTTCTTTACCAGTCAACTGCCTTCTCACAAAAGGCCTTCGAAATGAAAAGGGCAGAAACGTTGATTGTAGTCGTAGACCACAAGATCATAAATGTCAATATAAAACGCGCGAAAGATCAAAACAAGCCTAATGTTTGAACAGGTCTACTGCACACAATTGTCACCTTACCTCATCAACTCTGTAATTGCTTGAAAGCATGTACACCGAGTTGACGCTTGGAGGTTGTTTCCGAGTTTTTGGACATCCTTGTATTCCTACATGTGTTGTGCAACCGGCCGTCCATTCAACCATCCATCCCTTCATCCTGCATTACATGTACACATCAGGCCAGTTGTAAATGGCAAATTTGTGGTCAAATGTTTTTGTTAGTTGAAATTTGGTGAAATTAAACATTCACTATTGCGGGCATGACCATCTTGCTATACAGATCCCATCGTCATTCTCTCGCGTAGACATGTCACGCCCCTTCACTTATTATTTCCTCGACAGTACATACTCATACGGGTCTTGGCAAATCATTCGATGTCAAGTCAGTTGAGGCGCAAACTGACGGAATACACTCCTGTCTACACAGCCGTTTGGTTCCAACTACATTTATCGATAGCCGACAACCTAACCCCTTCCAGATGTGATAGGCTTTACTCCCTGTCAACATCCCAAACACGGCAATATATGGGATGTGATTCATCAAATTTCGTTGGCTGCACCCTGACGACTAATTAGTTGAGCCAGTTCCTGTTCTTCATAGCTGACATGTTTTGAACATCTGGCACATTTACAATGTGCTCTTACCTCATGCTACACTATGGAGTCGAATAGTCAACGTTGGCACTGTCTCTACAGCTCGTGCACTTCTATTCCCGAGGCAAACACATTTCATTCCCCTCTTTCAACACGCACATCACTATCTCTAAGACCATCAACTTCTCATCACTACCCTTGCATTGCCTTCAACTTTACGTTCCACATGGTGCTCTTTGCACTACACGCCGCACACACCATTTCCCCATAGCCACATTTATCAACATATGTGCTTGTGTGCATTTATTCTGTCAAAAAGAAGGAGCGGAAAATAAATTAAGTAAAATCGGGAGGTGACAGAGCTTAAAAG